>VZQC01005268.1:198141-209424 GCA_009823505.1 Rhizomys pruinosus | reverse complement strand
GGTGCCTGGGGATGGTTGCTCCTTTCTTCTGTCCTTTGAATTGCTTCAAGTATTGTCTGAAGGGTTGGTTTTATGGACATGTATTCTTTCATCTTGTTTATATCATGGAAGGTTTTTCTCTCTCCTTCAACTATAATCAACATTTTTGCTGGGTATAGTAACCTGGGTTGGCATCTATTGTCCTTTAACACTGGGAATGCTTTGCTCCATGTTTTTCTTGCTTTCATAGTTTGCATTGAGAAGTAAGTTGTAATTCTGATAGGTTTCCCCTTATAGGTCACTTGTTGTTTTTCTCTTGTGGCATTAAGGATTTTGTCTTTGTTTTGGGTGTCTACCATTTTAACTATTGTGTGATGTGGAGAGTTTCTTTTCTGATCTTGTCTGTTTGGAGTTCTATGTGCTTCTTGCATTTGTATTGGTTTGTCTATTTTTAGTTTGGGGAAGTTTTCATCTATTATTCTGTTGAAGACCTGATCAATACCATTCTCTTGGGATTCTTCTCCTTCCTCTATTCCTATGATGCAGAGGTTTGATCTTTTCATAGTGTCCCACAGTTCCTGGCTGTTCCACTTTTGTGCATTTTAAAATTTTTCATAATCTTTACTTGAGGTTTTTAGTTGTTCTGTGTTATCTTCCAGGTCTGATATTCTTTGTTCTGCTTCTTCCATTCTGCTTCTGAGACTTTTCCATTCCTTTCCTCTTGATTGGATGAGTGTTTGATTTCCTTTTTCATTTCCTCTTCTGATTTCTTTAGTGTTTCTACTTCCTTTTGGAGCTTCTCAATCTCTTCCTGTAGCTCTTCGCTTCGCTGGTTGGTTTCCATATCTTTTTCAGCATGGGATCTTTTCAGTGTTTCTACTTTCTTCCAGAGTTTGTCATTCTCTCTCTCTCTAGGTCCTTCCTGAGTTCTTTATTCTCTTTTCTTAATTCTTTGATTTGCTCTTTATAATCTTGTAGTTCTTTAAGTATTTTCACAATTGTGTTTCTGATATCTGTGTTCTGGGCCATCCCCAGGGGGATACCACTGTAGGAATCTTCCATAGGGTTGGTAGAGCTTGTTGCAGGATTATCCTGTTATCCTGCCCCTTTCCCGTGTTGTCTCTTCTTTGTGTTCCTGGCATATGGGCTTCTCCTTGCCTGTATTCCAATGTGAGTCCCCAAATGCCTCTTCACTGTGTTGAAGGCTTGCTTTGCTTGCCTCCTACAGATGCCTTCATAATCCCAGTTTGGGGGGGGAGCTGTGCTTCAGCTGGTCCTGGGAGATCTTAGATCTCAAGACTCACACAACCCTACCTTTTATATTAGCTGGGAGGATAACTCTGCCCCCACAAAAGCCAATTAAGCCAAAGACAACTGGATTAACTAGATTAGGTCAAAAAACAATCAGCCTTGCTGAAGCACCTAGCTCCTACCTACCTTCCTGTGCTTCAGCTGGTCTTGGGAGATCTCCACATTGTGATTTTTATGGATGTAAAATTAGTACTACAATACTCATTAGATTGATATCAAATCATGTTACTTTCTTACATCTTAATATATTGATCTAAAAATATTTTTTGGTCTTTTTCAAGACAGGGCCTCCCTGTAGCCCCAGCTGTCCTGGAACTCACTCTGTAGACCAGGCTGGACTTGAATTCACAAATATCCACCTGCCTCTGCCTCCCAAGTGCTAGGATTAAAGGCGTGCACCATCACGCCCGGCCTAAAAATATTTTTATAAAAGTGTGCACTTCCTGTATTTAAAAACTTATTAAGAGTAATGAATTTAAGTTATTCCAAAGAAAAATTGAATAAATGATGGAGATATGAAATAGTAAATTCTAGTCAAAGAAGTCCTAGAGTTTGGTGTGAGAGGCCACAGACTATAGTCAAGTGCTAGACATTCACAGTCTAATACATTTTTTGGAGAACATATTCCATGTAACCAATATTTTATTCTGGCCCTGGGAACACATGTGGCTCCTGCAGACACAGGGTGTCCATGCATGGGTCTGCCTAGTGAAAGGGGCATGAGATGGTGCAATACCCCTAGTTTCAGCACTGATGTTTAGCTCCAAAGTTTGATAAGTCATGTTGAATGGATTGTCCCCACATACCATCAGGAACAAATGAGAAATTCTATGTCACTCAGCTGAGTTGAGATGTTGGATCCACTTGCCTCTTTGTGTTAATATCCTTAGGGTAAAATAGGAAAATTACATTTTTCAAGTATTTATTTGGGTTTGTAAGAAGCTTCTGGAAATAAGGAGCCAGGATGAAGAATCTGAGAACAGACCTCCCACAGCACACTTCCTGCTCAGACTTACTTCACAGAAACTGAAGATGTTAAAAAAGAAAAAAAAAAGATTTCTTATTATAGCCTTTCAGCCTCCTGGACTGAAATCAGCTGGCTATGAACCATTAGTGAAGTCTCAAGCCTTTTTGAACCTGAAGTAAAAATGAGAATGTTACAGAAAGCTTTAAAAAAAAATCCTACCTAACTACCTATGTATGTGTACTACCTGTACTTCTGCCAAACATTTTGTGCATATTTCAGAAGCTTTCTTAATTTACAGTCCCTGAAAATATGGGTAAGTCACAGCAAATGTCAAATTCTAACACCTGTTACAAATAAACAAGCTTAACAAAAGCTTCCCTGGACGTGTTGGTGGCAATGCTTAGCCCACTGCTGAAGAGGATGAAACATTTTGGAGATCAAAATGACTTAGAGGAAAAGCAGTGCCACCCCACCTCCAGATACTTTGGGGGAGGTAGAAAATTTCCATGAGTGAGAATAAGTCAAATACTTGCTGAATTTTCTCTTGGTACTTCCAAAAGCTTTTATCTGAGAATTTTTTTCAAGAAAAAAGAAAACATTCAAGAAAATAGTTTTAACGTGTTCAGAATTAATAAAATACACCGATATCAAGAACTCGCTATTCCACAGACTTCATAAGTCACGTCAAATTTCCTACAGTATCCAGAGCTAGATCAGATCCTTAGGATGCATCTAGAAATCACTGAAAATTAAATACTAATATCTACAATATCTACAAATTTTAGAATCCCCAGAATCTCTGTGAAAATCCACTAGGCCTGTTTATTTTCTATTCCTTCTACCTAGAATGTCCTTTACCCATTTCATCCATGGATCATTCTACCATTTCATTCAGGTCTTAACCTTAAAGTGCTATTGAGGAATGGCTGATGCATAGCAGCCAACTTCCTTGTTCAACAGCTTTATCCATACATTGCACCTGCTTCCCTGAAAACTTGTGTCATTAACGCACAATTTTCATCTGATTCATTCATCATTATTTCCATCAAACAATATCTTCTTGACCTCCCAATGCCAACTTCATATCTGTCTCTCCAGCCAACTGTGGAAAGATATGAAGGAAACTGTGGTGGAGGCAATCGTGAGAGATTGCATCACGAACCTGAGTGGAGGAAGACCTGGCAAATGAGATTGAAATTGTGCATCTCTACTGAAGTAAGCCTTTGGCATTCTTACACTTGCGATATTTTTAAATTTTACACGTGGCTTAAAAGTTTGTGACATGAGACAATTTTCAAGTAACTTTCAAGGAGAAACATGAGTACTTCATTCAGGTGATCACATTAATATCAACAGTAACCCTGAGTGATAGTGGTACCCTGAACAAGATGATGAGAAAAGATCTTCACTTCTGTTGTCTCCCCCTAAACAAATGTAACTCCAGTCTAATCATAAGAAAAACATCAAAATAATTCATAAATGAGAGATACCCACCAAAATGCACAATCAATATCCTCAAAACTGTCCAAAACAAGGAAACCTGAGAAAGTGTCACAGCGAAAAGAAACCCAATGGGATGAAAGAGCTGAGCGTTACACACTATCTCGGATCTGGCATGGAAAAGGCCACAAGCTAAGCAGCAGTAACATCCGAGTAAAGTGCGGGCACTGGGGTGTTATGCACTATCCAACATCTGGAATGGAAAAAGACCTGACATAAACAACAGTAATGACTAAATAAAGTGCAGGTATTAGTTAAGAGTAGTATATCTGCATTTGTTTCTCCGTTGTGACAAATATTCTATAGTAATGGAAGAGATTAACAGAGGAGGAAAACTGGGCATAGGACATATAGGAATCTTCTATACTATCTTTGTAACTCTGTAAATCACAAACTGTTCTGATCAGTGCCCCCCCCGTGAATATTTTGTTTAGTAAACAAACAAGACTCAATGAATTAACTTTATCTGTTAACTTATTATTTAACTAACACCATCAAAATGTACAGTTAATTTCATCTTCCCTAATGAGGGAAAGCTGTGGATATAGTAGGAGACACAATGATAAGGTACTTGACTAAAATGATTAAGACTCTGGGTGGGTTCCATCCCCTATTTTGTGCTAACAAGCATATTTTTGCTAACAAACATACACATGCATGCTCACACACAAACACACACACCACACACCATATACACACATGCACACACACACACACACAAACACACACACAAACACACACCCCATATCACAAGTTTACAAAAGTTTAAATATCTTTTTATGATGAGTTATTTTTTCTGGATAGGTGTTTTATAAATTATATCCCGATGCTTGGGGAATAATTAATGTGTATTTGTAGTTGTACAAGTATTTATAAATTGTCTAGTAGATATCAAAATTACATTGTAGAGATACAGAAATTAAGTACAATTAGTACCTTCCTTCAGAAAACTTATATAGAGTTTAGAAATTGTGTAGAAATTATTAGCACTAATTTATCACATGGGCCCATCACTAAGTATGTTACTCATGTTAATTAATTAAATTATTGCCTGTGTCAATAAATATATTGAATGGAGCTGTTATCCCACTGAGACTAAGACAATTTAAGTAGCACATTCAAAGCTACACAGCTAGTAGGTGACAGAGCTAAAATTGGAACCCAAATTATTGACTCCAGAGCCCATGAGTTAAAAAACACACAGACACAACTTTCTCATAAATTATATATATATATATATATATATATANAGGTGTCGAATTCCCCTGAAACTAACTGGAGGTCACCCTGAACTTGGAGGTTCCACATGGCTCTCGCCCCAATGCGGTGGCGGGATCGACAACCCAGCTCCTCTCTGCAAAGCCTGCGCTGCCTACACCACTTAGGCCAATCCTCCAAGGTGTAGTTTTAAAGCAAAATATTGCAGACTCTAAAGGCTTTCTATCCTCAAGACATGCAAGACCAGCGGGTTAATTAAGTCTTCCAGCACAACGCCTGCATGTTACATTGAAAAAATCGCTATCTTAAACTATATGGAACTACTTCATCATTTCTGTATACTTGTCCAACCTGACTTCCTGAGACTTCCCGGAAACAAAGTTCCAGCAAATCAGCTAAAAGACAAAAACATTTTACGATTCAATTATCTAACACCCATCTTAATAAGACGTGGCCTCACATGGCCAACTATCCCTTTAAACCTGGTGTTATTGCGTTAACATCTAATAAAATACTATAAACTGAAAATCTATAGAAAACGCAATCTACAATCTTCAAGGATTATTCGTTCCCAAAAATATTACCATCTCCCTGCTTTCTAAGAACATAATCTAATTCAAACAATCCACTGATCAAGTTGTGTATCTTACGTAAAAACCTTATAAAACATAACGGAAATCCACGTACGCTGATGCAGCCTCTGGATAAAATCAAGCAGCCATCAGTAAAACCAGTGATAAGAAAGTAGCAGCACTTTCTCAGCATTCTGAAAATCCCATATATGATTAAAGGTTTTTTTATTATATTACATTTTACCTCTATATCTTGTATTACGAACACTTCTCATGGCAAGTTTGTGCACCCTGCTGTGCATACGCTGCGATCAGAACCGAAGTCGCGGGTCCTCTCCGGATTTCCCCTGACAGAACTGAGTCTCCTTGAATCATGAGTTTCAGATCGTTCATCGTCCGCACGATTACCCCTGTCTCGCGACTCCAACCCAGTATCCTCCCGCTCTGTAAACGCCGTCTGTCTCCTATCGCTTCACCATCTCGTCCAGCCCCTTAGTATGAAGTTGTTTTAACTCCATAATGAATTTGACTGCCTAGCTCCCCGAACATGGGACGCAGCACAAAGGCAATCTCCGTGAGGCCAACCATGCCTGTTTACAATTCAGCAACGCCTCCAGGCAGACACTTACAAGAATCCTGTCTCACAAATAAAACCCCCCCAAAAAAACCCCGAAAAACCAAATACCAAAACCCCCAATCTTTGTGCATAAGACTTCCTTAGATTACTCTTTCTGCACGACTATTATCTCGCCT
Organism: Rhizomys pruinosus; assembly: GCA_009823505.1. NCBI lineage: Eukaryota > Metazoa > Chordata > Mammalia > Rodentia > Spalacidae > Rhizomys > Rhizomys pruinosus. The sequence goes on along the minus strand of VZQC01005268.1, from coordinate 203,124 downwards.
CCATATCTTCATATAACATCATTTTCAGTTCAGAATTCCTGCAAGATTCCCATGTCACTAACTATATCTCATGCCTCTTTGCTTATTCCTGAACCCCCCGCTCTCTCCTTAAAGAGATCCTCATCTCGAGCACATCATATCTTCTGACAAAACCCTTCAATTTATGAATAAATGTAACACAAGAAAACATTGCCTTCCTCCTTGCTATGGACCCAACTTGTCAGGCCAACAGAGAAGGTCTCACTTAGGGGGCCCACCTAGTATCACTCAGCAGCGGAATTATATTTTTTTTATCTTAATTCCTATAATACGCGGGCTAGAAGCAAGCTTCTTCGGTCTGCGGTACAAATAGTAGACGTATTTTTTCCACTATTGTGACTTAGTTATAAGCTAATACTTTTTCCTCCTTCACTCTTTCAAATAAAACATATGTAAGCTTTACTGAGCCTTTCTCAGGTTGGTTTGAGACAAACAATAATTAAACTTCATGAATTACCACATCACTGTAATTACCTTCTCTATATCATTTACTTCTGTACTACTGACATATTTGACATAATACATAAGGAGAGGTCCTTATCAAAGAACACAAAAGGGCTGGGGAGACAGTTCAGTTGTTAAAAAAATGTCTCAAGCAACCATGAGGACCTGAGTTTGGTTATCCGAAAAGCCAGTGCAGGGCACGTGCCTACAATCCCAGCCTGGAGGAAACACAGCCAGGAAGATCCCTGGGGTTCAGTGACCAGACGGTCCTGCCTACTCAGTGAACTCCAAGCCATTGAGAAAACCTGTCTCAAAAAAGAAAAAAAAAAAAAAAGAAAGGGGGAATTGATGCTCACAGGAATGAGGTTTGTTACAAACTAAGAAATTTAAGGGGAAAAGTTTCATTTATAATTTGCTGACATAAAATACAAATGTTTAGGAAACCATCAAATCAAATCTGTCTTGAATTAAAGCAACTTCATCAATAAAACAGATTTGTGATTCACGATAAAATATTTTTAAATTGTGTCCAAATGGAACATGCGAGTCAGTATTGTTATAACTTGGATTTCAAGTCCTTAGATTTATTCATTCAATACCTTCCTTGACTGTTACTTTGAGTCATTAGCTATATGCCAGAAATAGTCAGTGTAAATCATGGGGGACTGGACAAAAGGAAAAAGACCATTTTAACTATACTTTAAGATTAAAAGGCCAGGAAATTTCTCCCCATTTCCCACGTTTTTTTAAATATATGATACTGCTGGTTAATGTTTCCAAGTACTGTATGAAGCTTCTTTTGCTTTATCTGAGAAAAGCTGACGGTATGAACATCCAAAACCTTGACAGGTTCTCCAAAAGCAATTAGAAGCTCTCTCTTCTTAGTCAGAACTTGAGGTTTCATAGAAGTTTTCAAGTCTCCTGCCACTGTCTTGATACTGTTTCAAATCCAAACGGCAAGTAGCCAGCCTTCACAGAGCTATTGAAGGGGGGAAAAAAGGGATCTTTCCACATCTCAAAACCACCTCTGCCACTTTTACTCCTGGGACTACACAATGATAAGAAAGAAAAAAAAATTAAACAAAGGAATATTTATGTTTAGGTTAGGCAAAGACTTCTAAGGCAATATCAGGACCTCATTAAAAACAAAAGTCTATCCTTCAAAAATGCTATTTAGGGGTAAAAGACAAGCCCTAGACTCAGAAAAAAATATTTGCAAACCATATATGTGATGAATCACTCAACTAATACATAAAGGCTTCACACCTCAATAAGGGGAAAAAATAGGGAAAAAGGTAACAGGAGGCTGTCCTCAGACCCCAACCCAGAAAGTGTGAACCTGGATTCCAAAGTTACACATATATCTAGTTGTGCTGGGAACTACATCTAACACCAAATAAGCACATCAACACGAAGTTGCCCCATGATTGAACCCCAAGCAACATTCATCTGGCCCACAACCTGACAAGTTGGAGTAACAACAAGCAGAGTTGAATGCTCACTCAACAGAGGTGAAACCAAAAACATCAAACACAACCTAGTTCTCATCACAGAAGTTCTCATCACAGAAACACAAGCATCATGAATAACCAAGACAATGTTTCCCCCAGAAAAGAGTAACCCATCACAATGTTCCCTGAAAAAAAATGATGATTTCAAAATAGCAGTTATAAATATGTTTAACAAGTTCAAAGAGAACAAGCATGAATTCCAGAGTGAAGGTGAAAAAACACAATCAGTTGAATTAACTAAAGGAAAAAAATCAATATTTGGAAACAAATAGGAAGAAAAGTCAAACTGAACTAAACTTGAAAGGAGAAAGTCAGTGGAAAAGACAACTCTGTGGAAAACCTCACCAATATTCTGCATCAGAGCTTGAAGACAAGGTACAGCAACTGTATCCAGAACTCCCCCCCCAAAAAAAATAGCCAGGTGTGGTGCTGCACGCCTTTAATCCCAGCACTCAGAAGGCAGAGGCAGAGTTCAAGACCAGCCTAGTCTACATAGTGAGTTCCAGAACAGCTGGGCTACAAAGGGACCCTGTCTCAAAAAGACCAAAAAAATAAATCTTAAATCTGAAAAAAAAAATTGAGGAACAGAATCTACAGGAACTCTGGGGTACTAGAAGAAGGCCAAATCTATGTATATTAAGTATAAAAGAAGGAGAAGAAACCCAGGCCAAAGGCACAGAAAATATTTTCAACAAAGCATAGAAGAAAATTTTATAAATCTAAGCCAAGAGTTTCCTATCAAAATGCAAGAGACATGAAGAATGCCAGACAAGACCAAACAAAAACAAAAACAAAACCTTCCACATTACACAGTACTCAGAACACTAAATGTTGATACTGTTGGGGAAAGTAGAGTCACTTTTCTTTGAGACTCTAGCCCTTGGTAGACTGACCATATTCTAGTGGATACCCACACACCCAAGAATATACAGGCAGCACAATTTGGACTCATGTTTTCTTTTTCTTTTTTTTTTTTTAATTTTATTTATTTCCATATGTGTATGAATGTATTGTCTGCATGCAAGTCTGTGCACCCGTGACGTGCAACGCCGCGGAGGTCAGAAGAGGGTGTCGGACTCCCCTGGAACTGGAGTTCTCCTGTCATTGGAGTTTCAGACGGCTCTCTACTGCCGTGTGGGTGCTGGGGATCGAACCCAGGTCCTCTGCAAGAGCAGTCGGCGCTCTTAACCGCTAGGCCATCTCTCCAGCCCACATGTTTTCTTTTTCATAGAGGACTCAACAATGAGTGGGTAGGACAGAGGGATGGATTTGGGAGGAGTTTGGATTGGGAGTGAATATCATCAAAAAATACACTGTGTGAGATTCTCAAAAAAACCCAAACAACATTAAATGTACAGAACCAAGAAAGGATATGGAAAGCTACAAGAGAGAAAGATGAAAGCACACATAAAGACAGGCACATAAGAATAATGTCTTCATTGAAAATCAGGGGGCCTGGAATGATGTTCCACCATAAGAGAAGTAAGTAAAATTTTCCCAAATGAAAAAAGCATAGGTCCAAATGGATGCAGCTCAGAATTCTACTAAATCTTCAAAAATGAGCCCAATGGTTCTCAAAATAGTCCTTAAAATAAAAAAGAAAAGAATACATAAACATTCTTTTTATGGAGCCAGTATTACAAAAACACAATTAAAACTCCAACAAAAGCTGGGCATGGTGGTGTATACCTTTAGTTCCAGGACTTGGGAGGCAAAGACAGGTGGATCTCCGTGAGTTCAAGGCCAGCCTGATCTACATAGTGAGGTCCAGCTAGGGTTACAGGGAGATCCTGTCTCAAAAAGACAAAATAAATAAATAAATAAATAAATAAATAAATAAATAAATAAATAAATAAAATATTTCAGTCTCTCTAATGAGCACAAATGCAAAAATTCTCAATAAAATAATTGTAAACTGAATCCAAGAGCACATAAAAAACACTGTCCATCGGGTCTATATTCTATTAATGTATATTGAATTTAAAATTACATGGTATTTTACTTAAAATTTATAGAACAATAACTTTGGGATTAACATATACAAATGTTCTCTATAATTTTTGTGTTGTTATGCAGTATCATCTTGTATCATCCTCTTTTACCTGTAGGATAATGTTTAACTTAAGGAATTAGCTTGCTTCCCATAATTAACAACATACAGTCACCCAAAATAAACTCATTGGACAAAGTTGAGTTGAAATTTATACCTTTGAGTCCTCCGTAATAGTGGTGATTTGTACATTATCCAACTGCCTTTCTTGGAACTCATGGTAAAGATAAAGAATTGAAACTTAAAAAGGCGGCGATACTAGTTATGTATAAACATTTTTGTCATAAGAACTTTTCAATTTAATGCTTAGACTAGAGCCATGGGAAAAGATTTGTATAGTCCCACCCATTAGAATATCAAAACATCACCAACTCAAATGGCTGAGAAGAAAGGATCACAGCCTTCTCTTCATGTGATTGTTACCAAGAAATGACCAGCTAAATGTAATGTTCACTCTCATTCTACACTAAAAGGAGAAAAGCCCAGACTGCTATAGGCATCAACATCATCTTGAGGACTCATAGGTAAATCTGTTATGATATTGCTAGAGAGTCCTTAATGAACTTTATCCGTTTCTTAGGGTTTGCAGCACAGTTCTCACATATGAGGAGACCTCCTTTACTCCTTTTCATAGAAAACAACAAGAAAAACATGGTTGTAATGAAGTCATCCTCTAACTGTAAATTAGAGGCTGAACGATTATAGAAGTCTATCTCTTATAAAGCTGGTAATAAGCTGCTTTCTTTAATTGCTGATATACATAGGAATGTAAATCAGCCCTAGATGATATTGTTCTTATGAACAACAAATATATCTAAAGTCTCTTTATAAGTGGTGCATATTACAGCAAAACATATTATCTATATACAAGAGAGCACTGTGAGCATAAATGGATTATTATGCTCAAGGAAATTGTTTTAGCCAGGGGACCCAAGCCCC
>VZQC01005268.1:151719-185868 GCA_009823505.1 Rhizomys pruinosus | reverse complement strand
GTTTTTTTTTTTTTAATGTGGGCACTTAGGGCTATAAATTTCCCTCTTAGGACTGACTTCAATGTATCCCACAGGTTTTGTTATGTTGTATTGTCATTTTTTTTTAGTTCCAGGAATGCTTTTATTTAATTCTTTATTTCTTCTCTGACCCACTCATTGTTCAGTATTGTGTTGTTTAGTCTCCATATGTTCTTATATTTAGTGGGGCTTACCCTGGTGTTAATATTGAGATTTGTTGCACTGTGGTCTGATAGAATGCATGGAATAATTTCATTCCTTTTGTATATGTTGAGGTTTCTTTTATATCCCAGTATGTGGTCAAATTTGGAGAATGTTCCATGGGGCGCTGAGTAGAAAGTATATTCTCTGGCGTTTGGATGGAATATTCTGTAGATATCTGTGAGGTCCATTTGGTGTATTGTATTGTTTAGTTCTGATGTCTCTCTGTTTATTTTTTTGTCCAGTTCACCTATCCACATGGCTCAGTGGGGTATAGAAGTCCCCCACTATTAGTGTACTGGGATTAATCTGTGTCTTAAGGTCCTGAAGGATTGTGTTTATAAAGTTCAGTGCACCAGAGTTTGGTGCATAAGTATTTAAGATTGTGAAATCATCTTGTTTAATTGTTCCATTGATAAGGATATAATGGCCCTCTTTGTCTTTTCTGACTAATTTTACTCTGAGGTCTATTTTGTCTGATATTAGAATAGCCACTCCTCCTTGCTTTTTGGTACCATTTGCTTGGAATATTTTTTTCCATCCTTTCACTCTAAGGTAATGTCTGTCCTTGAGGGTGAGATGGGTTTCTAGAAGGCAGCATATAGATGGATTCTGTTTCCTAATCCATTCTCCCAGTCTATGTCTTTTGACTGGGGAATTTAGACCATTAATATTTAAGGTTATTATTGAGAGATGTGTGTTGTTTCCTTTCAACTTATTTATCACTTGCATTCTTGGTCTAGGTATTCATTTACTCTGTTATTCTTTTGGAATTTCTCTCTTGGGTTGCTTAAGGATAGTTGCTCCTTTCCTCTGTTCTTTGAATTGCTTCAAGTATTTTCTGGTGTTGGTTATTTTGACATGTGTTCTTTCATTTGTTTATGTCATAAAAGATTTTTCTTTCTCCTTTGACTATGATTGATATTTTTGCTGGGTATAATAATCTGGGTTGGCATCTGAAGTCATTTAGTACTTGGAATGCTTTGGTCCATGTTCTTCTGGCTTTCATGGTTTGTACTGAAAAGTCAGGTGTGATTCTAATGGGTTTCCCCTTATATGTAACTTGTTGTTTTTCTCTTGTGGCTTTCAGTATTTTGTCCTTGTTTTGAGCATCTAGGGTTTTAACTATGATATGCCATGGGGAATTTCTTTTCTGGTCTTGTCTATTTAGTGTTCTATGTGCTTCTTGTATTTCTATAGGTTTGTCTTTTTTTCAGTTTGGGGAAGTTTTCTTCTATTATTCAGTTGAAGATCTGATCAATACCATTCTCTTGGGATTCTTCTCCTTCCTCTATCCCTATGATTCGGAAGTTTGGTCTTTTCATATTGTCCCACATTTCCTGGTTGTGCCACTCTTGTGTTTTTTTTTTAAATTTTCATAATCTATACTATCCTGTGCTTTATTATCCTGTAGGTCAAATTTTTTTTTCTGCTTCTTCATTCTGCTTCTGAGGGTTTTACCATCCTTTCCTGATGATTAGATGAATGTTCAATATCATTTTTTATTTCATCCTGTGATTTCTTCAGTATTTCCACTCCCTTTTGGAGCTTTTCATTCTTTTCTTGTAGCTCCTTGCTTTGCTGGTCAATTACTTTTTTCCTTTCAGCCTGAGATCTTTTCAATATTTCCACTTCTGTTCTAGTTTGTCTTCCATTGCTGTGACAAAACACTCTGACCAACACCAACTTGGGGAGGAAAGGGTTTATTCATATTATATCTCCTGGGTGACAATTCATCACTCAGGAAGCCCAAGGCAGGAACTCAGGGCAGGAACCTGGAGGCAGGAGCTGAAGCACAAGCCATGGAGGAATGCTGTTCACTGGCTTGGTCCCCTGACCCAAGCCCAGCCTGACCTCTTATACCGTACACAACCACTGCCCAAGGTGGCACCACTCACTGTGGGCTGGGCCCTCCCACACTGCTCAACCATCAAGACAATACTCCACGGATGTGGCCACAGGCCATTCCAATGTAGCCAGTTCCCCAATTGAGGCTCCCTCAACCCAGGTGTGTCGAGTTGACACTAAAGCTATCCAGCACAACTTCCTTCCAGAGTTTGTCATTCTCTCCCTCTAGTTCTTTTTGGAGTTTGCCATTCTCTACCTCTAGTTCTTTTCTGAATTTATCAATCTCTCCTTTTAGTTATTTCTGGAGTTTATCAGTCTTTCCTTCTAGTTCCTTCATGAGTTTTTCATTCTCTCCCTTTAGTCCTCTGATTTGTTCTTTATAGTCTTTGAATATGTCTACAATTGTTTTTCTAAGGTTGGTATCTTGGTTCCCTTCCAGGGAGATCTCATTGTTGGGATCTTCTACAGGATTGGTTGAGTTTGGTGGGGATTTATTTTGAGCTTTTTCCATATTGTTTTTCCATTGTATTTTTGGCATGAGCATTTTTCACTGTTATTTGTTGTTGTTGTTGTTTTTCCCCCTTTGTTTATTTGTTTGCCTTTTGTTGCTCCTCTCAAATGTTAATATGGAGGACTGGTTGGTCATTCAGTTTGCTTCCTGTTGGTTTCTTCCTCAGTTTTGGCTATGCAGCCTCCACTCACTGACACTGCTGGATCCTCCCAACAGCATTAAACCACAGTACCAGCAGTCTATACTTTCCACCTCAGTATCAGTAGCTCGAGTGGGGGGGCATTGAATCCTTTGGCCCATGCACTGGTCCCCACCTGGGCAGCTGGGCATCTGACCCCAGCTGACCTTCTGACCTTCTAGCCATGCACACAGTTCCTCTCTATGGTCCTAGTGTTGGGCGGTGCCTGCCAAGGTGGGATTTTTAGATATTCATCCACTTCTTTCAGATTTTCAAATTTAGTAGAGTATAGGTTTTTGAAGTATTCTCATATGATTGTCTGGATCTTTTCTTTGTTGTGATGTTTCCCTTTTCATCATGAATGCTATTGATTTGGAGTTGCTCTTTCTTTCTTTTGGATAACTCGGCTAGAGGTCTGTCTATCTTGTTTAAAAGTATCTTTAGTTGCAGTGTTAGATCATTTATTTGTTCCCTTTCTGGTTTTTTGTTTTGGTCTTTTCGAGACAGCTGTAGCCCCAACTGTCCTGGAACTCACTCTGTAGACCAGGCTGGCCTTGAACTCACAAAGATCTGCCTGCCTCTGCCTCCTAAGTGCTAGGATTAAAGGTGTGTGCCACCATGCCCAGCTCCCTTTCTGTTTTTTAATGTAGGCACTTAGTGCTATAAATTTCCCTCTTAGGACTGCTTTTAAAGTATCCCAATGATTTTGTTGTGTTGTATTGTCTTTTTTGTTTAGTTCCATGAATAATTTTATTTCATTTTTTATTTCTTCCCTGACCCATTCATTATTCAGGATTGTGTTGTCTAGTCTCCATATTTCCTTGTAGCTAGTCCATCTTATTCTGGCATTAATATTGAGCTTTATTGCACTGTGGTCTCATAGAATGCATGAAATGATTTCAGTCCTTTTGCATTTGTTGAGATTTCTTTTGTTTCCCAGTATGAGGTCGATTTTGGAGAATGTTCCATGGGGTGCTGAGTAGAAAGTATATTCTCTGGTGTTTGGGTGGAATATTCTGTAGATGTCTGTGAAGTCCATTTGGTGTATTGTATTGTTCAGTTCTGATATCTTTCTGTTTATTTTTTGTCCAGTTGATCTATCCAAGGGGCTCAGTGAGGTGTTGAAGTCCCCTGCTTTTAGTGTGCTGGGATTAATCTGTGTCTTGAGGTCCTGTAGAATTTTCTTTATAAAGTTCATGCGCCTGAGTTTGGTACATGAGCATTTAGTATTGTGAAATTTTCATGGTTAATTGTTCCTTTGATAAGGATGTAATGACTCTCTTTGTCTCTTCTGATTAATTTTATTCTGAGGTCTATTTTGTTTGATATTAGAATAGCAACTCCTGCTTGCTTTTTGGTGCCATTTGCTTGGAATATTTTTTTCCATCCTTTAACTTGGTGTCTGTCCTTGAGGGTGAGATGGGTTTCTTGTAGACAGCATATAGATGGATTCTCTTTCCTAACCCATTCTTCCAGTCTCTGTCTTTTGATTGGGGAGTTTAGACCATTAATATTTAATGTTATTTTTGAGAGATGTGTGTTGCTTCCTTTCACCTTATTTTTTGTTTTCATTCTTGGTCTATGTATTTACACTGTTATGCTTTTATTAATTTATCTCTTTAGTTGTTTGGGGATAGTTGCTCTTTTCCTCTTCTCTTTGAATTGCTTCAAGTATTTTCTCAAGTGTTAGGTTTTTTGACAGTTTTTCATTTTTATTATGACATGAAATATTTTCCTTTCTCCTTCAACTATAATTGACATTTTTGCTGGGTATAGTAATCTGGGTTGGCATCTAAAGTCGTTTAACATTGGGAATACTTTAATACATATTCTTCTGGCTTTCATAGTTTGCACAGAGAAGTCAGCTGTAATTCTGATGGGTTTCCCCTTATATGTAACTTTTTGTTTTTCTCTCATGGCTTTCAGTATTTTGTCTTTGTTTTGGGTGTCTAGCATTTTAACTATGAAACAGTGAGGGGAACTTCTTTTGTGGTCTTGTCTATTTGGTGTTCTTCTGTGTGCTTCTTGTATTTGTATGGGTTTGTCTTTTTTCAGTTTGGGGAAATTTTCTTCTATTATTCTGTTGAAGATCTGATCAATACCATTGTCTTGAGATTCTTCTCCTTCCTTTACCCCTATGATGCAGAGATTTGGTCTTTTCATAGTGTCCCACATTTCCTAGTTATTCCAATCTTGAGCCATTTAAAATTTTTCATAATCTTTACTTGAGCATTCTAGTTGTTACTTGTTCTCCTACGAGTCTGATATTCTTTTTTTCTCCTTTAACAATTCTGCTTCTGAGGCTTTTTTCCATCCTTCCCTCTTGATTGGATGAGTGTTCAATTTTCTTTATCATTTCATCCTGTGATTTCTTTAGTATTTCCACTACCTTTTGGAGCTTTCCATTCTCTTCTTGTAGCTCCTTGTTTCACTTGTCAGTTTCTTTCTTCATTCCAGCCTGGAATCTTTTCAATGTTTCCAATTCCTTCAGAGTTTGTCATCCTCTCCCTCTAGTTATTTCTGGAGTTTATCATTCTTTCCTTCGAGTTCCTTCCTAAGTTTTTCACTCTCTCCCCTTAGTTCCCTGATTTGTTCTTTTGTTTGAATATGTCTACAATTGTTCTTTTAAGGTCCATGTCCTGGCTTCCTTCTAGGAAGATCTTGTTGTAGGGATCTTCTATAGGAATGGTAGAGGTCAGTGTGGATTTATTATGAGCTTTTCCCATGTTGTGTTTTCATTGTGTCTTTGGCATGTGGGCTTTTTTTCTTTGTATTCTGGTACTAATCTCAAATGTTAATATGGAGGACTGGTTGATCATTCACTCTGCTTCCTGCCAGCCAGTTCCTCTACATGGTTATGCAACCTAGAATCACTAATACTGCACCTAATGGATCATCTGCACCACAGAAGATGATACAGTAGGATTGAGGTGGGGGCGGAGGGTTGCTCTACTGGCCCCTGAACCAGTACCCATTATCCTGCTGTCTACCTGTCTAGTGATTGCTCGCTGTTATCTAAGGTGGGGGTATTATGGGTGCTCCCAAGACCTGGGGGAGGGGGGTGGGGCACTAGCATTTTTGCCTCACCTGGATGCTATGCTGTTGTCCTGCTGTCTGCCTCTGAATCTTTAAAAATGTGATGTAAATGGGGAAGAAAAATAATGGAACAGGAAGGATTAAAACGGGTGGGGATAGAAGGGCAGAGTAAAGGAGGTATCATGAAGAGAGATAACTAGCACAGCCTTTATAAAAGTCACATGGAAACCTACTACTATAGAAGCTTCCCAAGTTACATACATAAACATATATATATATATATATATATATATATATATATATATATATATAGTTTAAATGGAGTTACCCTATAATAGGTGAACAGTGGCCCTACTATACATTAGAGCTAGCATATAAAAAGATCATTACAAGATTGGAGGGATGGCTTAGTGGTAAACAGCACTGGCTGCTCTTCCAGAGGACCCGGGCTTTGTTCCCAGAACCCATATGGAGGCTTACCAATCATCTGTAACTCCAGTTCCAGGGGATAGCATGCCCTCTTCTTGCTTCTGTGAGTACTGCATGCATGTGGTGCTCTTATGTACATGTAGGAAAAACACTCATTCACACAAAATAAATATAAATTAAAAAAAATTAAATCCCAGTACCAAGAATATGTTATCTCTGCTGTAGCTGTTCATCACTAGGGTCCTATAGACCACCAAACATTGCTTGCTATTGCCATTGATCTTGTAAGATCTCATTGCTAAAGATACTACATGTGTTATTTATAGAAAAAAAAAAACAAAGAAAAATCAAGCTGGTACTGATTTGAAGATCCATCTGTACTATGCAGCCTTCATGGTGCTATAAGGTCCTATGCATGATACCAAAATAGAAATTAATCATCACTCTTACCCAGCTGTAAATATTATGAGCTAGAGTGCCAACTTCCCTGGCAAGATATGTCCACAGGTGTAAGAGTGGAATGAATGTCATATGGGTAACCAAACACTTCATGATTGAATTTCAAGCTTATTCCACAAGATTGAATACATACCTATGGATTCATTATTGGGACCAAGAAACTATGACTGGATAGGTAGTAGAGTCCAGAGAGAATCTACTAATAGTATACTGCTCAGAAGACATACGATTAAACTATCTCCTAATGACTTATAAATCTGTGGATCTCTAAACCTTCACCAGAGAAACTTCTTTGTGGAGCAGACAGAGATTAACACAGAGATCCTCATAGCTGCTCAGAGTACAGATAATATGAGACAACAGCATTCTCAACCCTAAATAAGACAACCATATTAAATCCCTGCCCCAAGCATTCAGGGATTGTTATCAAAGAGGGAGCAGAAATGTTGTAAGAGCTAGAGGTAGTGGAACACCACAACAAAACTGTTTTCTGGATGCAACCATCCAGTTGTGCATATGAACGCACAGTAGCTGTGACACACTTGCTTAATCTCAAGCCTTGAAATCCCAGCATGAAGGGAGGGAGTGGACACAAAGTCCCACCCATACCTGAGGAGCTATTGACAATTGATAGCTGCTGAAAGGCAGAGAGTCCATTTTCTTCAGTGGCATGACATCTGGTAGATTAGCCATCCATGAGGTGATGGACCTACACCAAAGAATACCTGAGCAATACGTACTGGAATGAGTGGGATTTCAAATGCAAAAAAACAAAGAGTTTAGTGGGTAGAGAGGTAAGGATGGGGGTGGATCTAGGAGAAAACAGACAGGAGGGGGAATTTGAACAAAATACATTGTATGAAATTCTCCAAGATTTAGTAAAATATTTTTCTTTATTTTTAAGAGATTCTACAAGATAAGAGCACAGTTGTCAGATCATGTTAACCTTGCTCAGTTTGCCATACAATTAGGTAATTGGTGCTAGCATCCGCAGATGAGGGATACCATTCATTGTTTGTTTTTCTGGCACTGTGTTACTTCACTGAGCATGATATCTTCTAGCTCCATTTACCTGCAAAGTTCATGGTGTTATCTTTCTTTACCACGGCATAGAACTCCATTGTGTAGATGTACCACATTTTCTCTATATACTCATCAGTTGATGGGCACTTGGGTTGGTTCCAGCTCCTTGCTATTGTGAAGAGACCTGCAATAAACATGGCTGCGCATGTATCTCTGCGTTAAGATAAGACTTGTGGGTAAATACCCAGGAGTGGTATGGCTGGGTCAGGTGGCAAGTTCATTCCAAGTATTCCAAGGATTCTGCACACTGCTTTCCATAGAGGTTGTAAGAGTTTACATTCTTACCAGCAGTGGATGAGTGTTTCCCTTTCCCTACAACCTCTCCAGCACTTGGTATCATTTGTTTTCTAGATCTTCGCCAGTCTTATTGGAGTGAGATGATATCTTAAAGTGGTTTAAATTTGCATTTCCTTAATTATTAGCAATGTTGAACATGTTTTAAGATGTTTCTCGGCCATCTCTAATTCCTCAAATGTGAAGTCTCTGTTCAGCTCTTTGATCCATCTTTTGAGTGGGTCAATTGTTTTCTTTCTTCTTTGTTTTTTGGAGTAGTTTATATATTCTGGAAATCAATGCTTTGTCTGTGGTGAAGGTTTCTTCCCTTTCTGTGGGTTTTCTCTTCACTTCCTTGATTGTTTCTTTTGATATACAGAAGCTTTTGAGTTTAATGAGGTCCCATTTGTCAATTGTCGACCTTATTTCCGGTGCAGCTGCTGTCTGATTTAGGAAGTCTTTTCCTATGCCTATATCTTGTAGTCTGCTGCCAACTTTTTCTTCTATTGCCTTCAGAGTTTGGGGTTTCACGTTGAGGTCTTTGATCCATCTGAAGTTGACTTTTGTACAAGGCGAGAGATAGGGGTTTAATTTCATTCTTCTACAAGTGGTGATCCAGTTTTGCCAGCATCACTTACTGAAGATGCTGTCTTTCCTCCATGTGTCTTCTTGGTCCCCTTGTCAAATATGAGATGGCTGAAATTGTATGTGTTCAAGTTTGGATCTTCAGTTCTGTCCCATTGGTCAACAGGTCTGTTTTTGTGCCCGTACCAAGATGTTTTTATGACTATAGCCCTGTAAAATAGTTTGAAGTCTGGTATATGTTGTTCTTTTCACTCACGGTTGCTTTGGCTATTCAGGGTCTTTTGTTTTTCCAAATGAAATTCAGTACTTTTTTCCCCAAGACTATGAAGAAACTCTTGGGGATTTTAATTGGGATTGCATTAAATCTGTACAAGAGTTTGGGTAGAATGGACATTTTTACTATAATAATTTTCCTAATCCATGAACATGGGAGGTTTTTCCATCTTCTGATGTCTTCTTCAATTTCCTTCTTCGGGGATTTAAAATTTTTGTTGTAGAGATCCTTGGTGTCTTTGGTTAGGTTTGTTCCTACGTATTTTATTGTTTTTGAGGCTATCATGAGTGGAAAGGTCTCCTTGTATTCCTTCTTCAGTTGCTTGTTATTGGTGTAAAAAAATGCTACTGATTTTCTAAGTTAATTTTGTATCCTGCCACTTTATTGAATCTCTAAATCGTTCCTAGGAGTTTTCTGGTGGAGTTTTTAACATCCCTTAAGTAAACAATCATATCATCAGCAAAAAGGGATAGTTTGACTTCTTCTTTTCCAATTAGTAATCTTTTAATTTCCTTTTCTTGCCTTTTTGCCCTAGCAAGTGTAGCAAGCACTATATTGAAGAGGAGTGGTGACAGGGGGCAGCGTTGCTGAGTTCCTAACTTTAAAGGGAACTCTTCTGTCATTTCCCCATTTAGGATGATATTCGCTGTAGGTTTCCTGGATATGGCTTTATTACATTGAGGACTGATCCCTCCAATCCAATTCCCTCTAGGACTTTAAGCATGAAGGGGTGCTGGATTTTGTCAAAGGCTTTTTCTGCATCAATTGAGATAATCATGTGGTTTTTGGCTTTCATTCCATTTATATGTTTGATGATATTTATTGATTTTCATATGTTGAACCATCCTTGCATTTTTGGTATGAAGCCATCTTGATGTTGATCTGTACGTGATTTGCAATTATTTTGTTTAGAATTTTTGCATCTGCGTTCATTAATGAGATGGGTCTATAATTCTCCTTTTAGGTTGCTTGGTTTTGGTATTAGAGTGATGCTGGCTTCATAGAAGGAATTTGGGAGAATTCCCTCTGTTTGTATCCTTCTAAACAATTTGAATAATAATGGCTGCAAGTCTTTTTGAAATGTTTTATAGAATTCTGCTGTGAAACCAACTGGGCCTGGGCTTTTTTCAGTTGGGAGGTTTCTTATTACATCTTTAATTTCTTCATATATTATGAGTCTGTTTAAGCTGTTGATCTCTTCTTGTTGAGCTTTGGTGATACCCAGAATTTCAGTTATTCATCCATTTCTTCTAGATTTTCAAACTTGGTAGAATATAGGTTTTTGTAGTACTCCCATATGATTGTCTGGATCTGTTGTGATATTTCCCCTTTCATCATGGATTGTATTGATTTGGAGTTATTCCTTCTTTCTTTTGGTTAACTGGGCTAGAGGTCTGTCTATCTTGTTTATTCTCTCAAAGAACCAACTTTTGGATTCATTGATCTTTTGTATGGTTTTCTTTGTTTCTATTTCATTGATTTCTACTCGGATTTTTGTTA
This sequence comes from Rhizomys pruinosus, assembly GCA_009823505.1. Taxonomy (NCBI): domain Eukaryota; kingdom Metazoa; phylum Chordata; class Mammalia; order Rodentia; family Spalacidae; genus Rhizomys; species Rhizomys pruinosus. The sequence continues at coordinate 175,473 of VZQC01005268.1, read as the reverse complement.
TTTCTTCCTGTCTGCTGCGTTTAGGGTTCATCTGTTGTTGTCTCTCAAGTGTTTTTATCTGCAGTGCTAGATCATTCACTTGTGCTCTTTCTGTTTTTCTAATGTAGGAACCTAGGGCTATAAACTTACCTCTTAGGACTGCTTTTAAAGTATCCCATAGGTTTTGTTGTGTTGTATCATCATTGTCATTCATTCACAAATGTTTTCTACTTTATTTATTTATTATTCCTTGACCATTCATTTCATTCAGAGTGTGTTGCTTTAGTCTCTATATCGATGGTGTACTCTTGTAGATCGTAGGGCCTATATATCGCGTGGGAATTGAGCGTCTCTCGCTCTCTCTCTTATTTATCCGTAACTACACTAATCCGTGATATTATTATTATGACCATGTTGATAGAAAGACTTGAACTGTTTCAGTCTTTGTATTTGCTCGAGGTATTGCTGGTGTCCCATATGTGTAGTCGGATTTATGCGAGAATGCTTTTCAGGATGCTGAGTTAGAAAGTGTTTCTCTGTATTGTGGGTGAATATTCGGTAGAAGTGTGTTAGGTCTATTTGATATATAATATTATTTAATTCAGATGTCACTCACTTTTATCTTTGCTCAGTTGAGCTGTCTATTGGAGACAGTGGAGTACTGAAGTCCCCTACTATGAGTCTATGGGCGTCAATCTGTGCCTTGAGTCCGGTCCCCTGGGCATTGTCTTCATAAAAAGTTTCGAATCTTTACACTTCGAATTCCCCCTACGGGTTAACACCAGCACTGACTACCAGCATCAATGGATAGCCTCTCCGCGCTCGCCCCAAACTCTAATCTCTCTCTCTCGTGAACTTGTCGCTCCTCTTCCTTATGGTCAACTTGTTCTTTTCTCACGATAATGTGTAATGGACGTTGATCTCCATGTCGACCTCTTACTCATCTCCCTGCTAAGTCGTTTTTTAGTTGCTTATTAAATAACGAAACCCTCCTTTCTTTTTGCGTTACCATTTTGTGCGTGATTTTTTTCCTCCTTTCACTTTTAAGTGGTGTCTGATCCTTGATAGGTTAAAAATACATTTTTTGCAGATCAGCATATCTGATGGTTCTTTTTCCTAAGATCCAATCCTTTGCCAACTTTAAGGCGTGTTTGTCTATCTGATTAGTGCACTTTTTCTGTTGCTGTGATAAAACCCATGACAAGGCAACTATGAGTACGCACGAGCTCTGTTAAACTACTGTAGTACGCCTGCTCCCCGTGAATATTCCCTCGCTCAGGCTATGCCTACACTTCTATAACTTCCAAAAACACGTCCAACTAGACAAACCGAACAAAGTCTGAGTACTTACTGGGGAACATCTCATTCAAACCACCACATTCCACTCCCTGGCCCTCATAGGGGGCTCCTGACCATAAAATCGCAAAATGCATTAGTCCAACTCTTAAAAGTCACCATAGTCTGTCCAGTTTCAATGCAAAAATTCCATTTCAAAGCGCATTCAAAGTCTCTGTCTGAGACTCAGGCCCAATCTCTTAATGGTTAAGCTTCTGTAAAATCAAAGGACAAATTACATACTACCAAATGTACAGTGGAACCGAATACACATTTCCCATTCCAAAAGGAAGAATAGAATAGAGCATGAAGTGAGGAAATACCAGACCAAAACAGACCGAAAACCAGCAGGGCGAAACTCCAAGTCCAGTAGTCGTGATGTAACTTCTGGGACTTGACTTCCAAGGGTCTTAAAATGGCTCAGCTCTTCCAGCTTTGCTTGCAACATACACTCTCTTCTTAGGCATGGTACCACTCCCTGTATGCAGCTCTCCTTGGCAAATATCTACACAGGTCTGGCATCTTGAATGTCTTCTTAGGGTCTCTTGCTGCCAACCAGGCTTCACCAATATTCCACAGCTCAACACAATGGCCTTCAGGGCCTTCTTTACTCAACAGAATAGCCCCTGCCATCGCACTTGCCTGAGCCTCCTTTTTTCCCTCTGAAACGTGGAGTGCGAGACTGATAGAACCCCTTCACATCTTGCAACCAACTTCATGACTACAACGCCAGTCAACCACGCTGAATGAATCTTGCGCGATCTGGCTGCCGTTTCCGGGATGGAGCCCTCGCTCCTACTTTTAACCACATTTGCAATTTTTTCTCTGCACCTAGATCGTTGTTTGGAGTAGAACACGACGCTATTCCAGTATTTCCCTTTTCAAAAGTGGTTAGATTGAAAAGGTATTGGTTTTGCCCTGAAGGTATATGATTCTGTTGTATTACTATAGTAACATCTCAGGGCCCTCCTTAATCCTTTATATCTCAACCTTTCCCATTGATTATATACAAAAATTAATAATATCTAGGCACTCTCCTTAAATCACTTTAGTCTACCTTTTGAAAGGGAACCTCTCCTTTCACGTGCCTTGGCCACAACCTTTTATCTTACCTAGTTGTACTTTCAGATCCAAAACTGTACCATTCTGCATTTACTTTGCCCCAAATTTGCCTCTTTGTCACTGTAGATCTTTAAATATTTACCTATTAAAACCATGCCACCATTTCTAACTTAGGCTGTCTTGAAAATTCCTCCACCAAAGACATTAGTCCCATTGCTTTTCAACATTAGCATCAAAGGCAAGAATTTGGGTCTGAGGGCAAACTGTGGCAGACTCTTTGGCCAAATACACCCAGTTGACCTGCTTAAGACTTTAATTTCCTCTTGGAAACTTACATTTGTTCTAATGCCTTTCTTTTTCCAGAGCTCTCTACTAGACATGGCCCTCCTTACAGCTCTGCTTACAGTAGTCAAAACATCTTTTTTACCGCCCAAAGTTCAAAGTACTATACCACTCTTCAATACTTCCACATAGAGGTTTTCAGGTTCTTCACAGCCAACAGCCCACTCTCTGGTACCAAATAACTGTATTAGTCACCTTTTTGTTGCTGTGATAAAACACCATGACCAAAGGAACTTATAAAAGGAAGAGTTTATTTGAGCTTAAGATTGACAGTTCCTGGGAATTAAAGTCCATTGTGGTGGGAGGCATGGCGGCTGGAGCAGCAAGCTGAGGCTCACATCTCACAAAGAGCACAGGAAGCAGAGAGCGACTAGAGACCATGAGGCTTGTTAAACTCACTAAGCCTGCCCCCAGTGACATACTTCCTCTAGCATGGCCACACCTTCTAAGACCTCCAAAAACAGTGCCACCAACTGGAGACAAATGTCTGAATACTTAAAGCCTATGGGGAACACTCATTCAAACCACCACACTGTCCTTGAAGGTAAGATGCATTTTTTTCAGACAGCATGTAGATGGGTTCTCTTTCCTAATCCAGTCTCCCAGTCTATGTCTTTTGACTAGGGAGTTTAGTCCATTAATATTTAAGGTTATAACTGAAAGATGTGTGTTGCTTGCTTTCACCTTATTACCCATTTGCATTTTTGGTCTAGGTTTCTACTTCTGCAGCTATGCTTTTATTAATTTCTCTTTCTAGGTGCCTGGGGATGGTTGCTCCTTTCTTCTCTCCTTTGAATTGCTTCAAGTATTCTCTGAAGGGTTGGTTTTCCAGACATGTATTATTTCATCTTGTTTATGTCATGGAAGATTTTTCTCTCTCCATCAACTATAATCAACATTTTTGCTTGGTATAGTAACCTGGGTTGGCATCTATAGTCCTTTAACACTGGGAATGCTTTGCTCCATTTTCTTCTTGCTTTCATAGTTTGCACTGAGAAATCAGTTGTAATTCTGATAGGTTTCCCCTTATATGTAACTTTTTGTTTTTCTCTTATGGCTTTCAGAATTTTGTCTTTGTTTTGGGGGTCTAGCATTTTAAGTATGATATGGCATGGAGAGTTTCTTTTCTGGTCCTGTCTGTTTGGAGTTTCCACAAACTAAAAATAGACAAACCAATACAAATACAAGGAGCATTTGTATTGGTTTGTCTATTTTTACTTTGTGGAAATTTTCATCTATTATTCTGTTGAAGATCTGATCAATACCATTCCTTAGGATTCTTCTCCTTCCTCTATTCCTATGATGTCGAGGTTTGATCTTTTCATAGTGTCCCACAATTCCTGGTTATTCCACTCTGGTGTATGTGTAAATTTTTCATAATCTTTACTCGAGGTTTTGAGTTGTTCCGTGTTATCTTCCAGGTCTGATATTCTTTGTTCTGCTTCCTGCATTCTACTTCTAGGCTTTTTCCATTCCTTTCCTCTTGATTGGATGAGTGTTTGATTTCCTTTATCATTTCATCTTGTGATTTCTTTAGTATTTCCACTTCCTTTTGGAGCTTCTCAATCTCTTCCTCTGCTTTGCTGGTTGGTTTCCTTTTCTTTTTCAACATGGGATCTTTTCAGTGCTTCCACTTCCTTCTGGAGTTTGCCATTCTTTCTCTCTCGGTCCTTCTTGAGTTTTTCATTCTCCTTAGTTCTCTGACTTGTTCTATAGTCTTTAAATTTTTTTTACTATGTCTACAATTGTTCCTCTAAGATCTGTGTCCTGGGCCCATCCCCAGGGGGATCCCACTGTAGGAATCTCCCACAGGGTTGGTAGAGCTTGGTGTGGAATTATCCTGCATCTTTCCCATGTTGTTCCTTCTTCATGTCCCTGCCAGGTGAGTTTCTCTTTGCCTGTATTCCAATGCAAATCCCAAACGTTTCTCCACTCTGTTGAAGGCTTGCTTTGCTTGCCTGCTTCAGATGCCTTTGTTGTTTGTTTGTTTGTTTGTTTGATCTGTTTTTCTCCTTGCTTATGGAGTTTTGACTTGCCTAAGTTTTAGGCTTTCTATTGGACATCTAACTCACTCTTCCCTTTCTGTTCTGAAGGTTCCCCAAAGAATTCAACTTGGACACTCCCTCGGCAATTCCAGTTAGTGTGGTTGGCCTGTTTAGCCCATGCTCCTGAACTCTGTGCTTCAGGTGGTCCTTGGAAATCCCCGATCTAAGTGCTGTGCACTCAAGTCTCACAGTGTCAACAGGCCCACCTTTTATACCAGCTAGCAGGACGACTCCATCCCCACAGCCACACCAGAGGATTGAATCAATCCAATGAGAGAATTATCCAAAGGGCCAGATAGGATTATCCAACAATAAGTCTGGCTGAAGCACCTGGCTCCTAGCTGTGCTTCAGGTGGTCCTGGGAAATCCCAAATCAGCTCTGTGCACTCAAGTCAAGTATTTTTTTAATTACTTTATTTTTTTATTTTTTAACATAAGTAATCATTTATGAGTACAAGCATCCTTCGTGTAAAACCAATTTGCAAGCAGTTGTGCCTAAAAGTCAAGTATTTTTTAATATAACAGAACTTCTCCAGAGAAAAGAGACTCTATGTCATTTATTAATCACTAATGAGATGCAAGCTAAAATGACACTGTGATGCCTCTTGGAATGAGTAAAAGTTTGCACTCACTATATTGAATGTCTTTAAAAATATGGAGAAATTAGAAGCCTTATACATTGCTGACGGAAATGTGAAATGCTAGAAACTATTTTGGTAAACAACTTCATAGTTTCTTAAATAAGCATACACCTGTGATGAGATTCAGGCATTCCATTCCTACAGGTTTACTCCATAGAAACTATCCATGCAGACTTTCACAAGAATGCTCATAACAGGATTGTTTTTGTAATAGAAAAAAACTCCAAAAAATATCCAAATATCATCAATGTGTAAGCAGATAAGCAATGTCTCTTAATGCATATAATAAAGGGCTAATGTGTGTAAGCTTCTCTTGTTATGAGCAAGTACAGTGCAGTCCTGCTCACATTATTATTTATTATTATATATTTATTCTTATTTATTGCACATGTCTGATAGAAAGCATGAAAACTGTTTCAGTTCTTTTGTATTTGTTGAAGGTTTATTCTGTTTCCAGTATGTGGTCGATTTGGAGAATGTTCAATGGATGCTGAGTAGAAAGTTGTATTCTCTGGTATTAGGAAAGAATATTCGGTAGAGGTCTACATTTGGTGTATCATATCATTCATTTCAGATGTTTCTCTGTTTTATTCTTTGTCCTGTTGACTGTCCAAAGGACTCAGTGGGTACTGAAGTCCCCTTCCCATGAGTCTATGGGCGTCAATCTGTGCCTTGAGGTCTGGAGAATTGTCTTTATAAAGTTTGGTGCACCAGATTTTGGTTGCATTTATATATTCATGATTGTGAAATCTCATGGTCAATTTTCCTTTGATAAAAATGTAATGGCCTTCTTTTGTCTCTTTGATTTCTTTTACTTGAAGTCTATTTTGGCGGCTATTAAAATAGAAACACACCTTTCTTTGGTACCATTTGCTGGAATTTTTTTCCATCCTTTTTCACTCTAAAGTTGTGTTGTCCTGAAGGTGGGCTAAACACATTTTGGCGACAGCATATAGATGGTCTGTTTCCTAATCCAAATCCATTCTCACTTTTAAGTGTGTCTATCTGTTAGTCATTTTCTGTTGCTGTGATAAAAACACCATGACCAAAGGAACTAGATACCACGAGGCTTGTTATTTAAACTCACTAGGCCTGCCCACGTGACAGTTTACTTCATCTAGCATGGCCACACCTTCTTAAGATCTCCAAAAACAGTGACACCAACTGGAGGAAAAATGTCTGAATACTTACTGCCTATGGGACACTCATTCAACCCACCACATTCCACTCCCTGGCCCTCATAGTCTCCTGACCATATAAAATTCAAAATGAATTTAGTCCAATCTTAAAAGTCCCACAGTCTTTACCAGTTTCAAATGCCATTCAAAACGTTCTACAGTCCAAAGTCTCTTCTGAGGACTCAAGGCAATCTCTCAACTGTAAGCCCCTGTAAAAATCAAAGGACACTTACATACTCCTAATGTACAGTGAAACCGAATACACATTCCCATTCCAAAAGGGAGGAAGAATAGAGGCATAGTGAGAAATCCCCGACCCAAACACACAGTAGAGTAAAAACCAGCAGGGCAAACTCCAATCCAGTAGCTCCATGTGTAACTTCTGGGACTTGACTTCCCAGGGTCTTAAATGGCTCAGCTCTTCCAGCTTTGCTTGCAACTACATCTCTTTCTTCGGGCTGGTCCACTCCCTCTATGCAGCTCTCCTTGGCAAATCTCTCAAGGTCTGGCATCTTGATGTCTATTAGGGTCTCTGTGCCAACCAGGCTTCACATTCACAGCTCCACACAATGGCATATCAGGCCTTCTTACTCAAAGATGCCCCCTGGCCACTGCACTATGCCCCTAGCCTCTTTTTCCCTCGAAACCGTGGAGGCAGAAAATGATGACCCTTCACTCTTGCAAAACTTCATGACTCTAAAGCCAGCACAATGTGAATGAAATTCTTGAATCTGGCTGCAAGTTCGGTATGGAATCTCTCCTACTTTAACCACATTTGCAATTTTTTCTCTGCCCTAGACTTGTTGGAGTAGGAAAAACGCTTTCAGTATTTCCTTTCAAAAGTTGGATTAGCTGGGTATGGTCCTGCCCTGAAGGTATTGATTCTGTTGTTTACTTGAATTTCCGGGCCTCTCCTTAATCACTTTAATCTCACCTTTCCCATTGTTTACTTATAAATATCTAGGCCTCTCCTTAACAACTTTAATCTCCTTATGAAAGGGGACCTCTCCTTCACGTGCCTTGGCCCAACCCTTTAATCTTCCTAGTGTACTTTCAGATCCAAACTGTACATTCTGCCTTTCCTTTTGCCCCATTTGCTCCTTTTTCACTGTAGATCTGTATCATATTAACCATTAATAACCATGCCACCATTCTACATTAGGTTGTCTTGAACTATCCTCCACCAAAGAATTTAGTCCATGCTTTTCAACTTAGCATCAAACAAGCATTTGGGCTGTGGGAAAACTTCTGCCAGACTCTTTGCCAAAATAACCCAGTTGCTGCTTAACGACTTTATTTTCCTCTGGCACTACATTTTTGTATGCTTTCTTCCAGGCTTCTACTTAGAATGGCCCCTTAAGCTCTGCTTAAGTAGTCAACAGCTTTTCTGCCCAAAGTTCCCACGTCTTCCACATTTCTCAAATACCCACATGGTCAGGGTCTTCACACCCAACAGCCCACTCTTGTTACCACAAATAATGTATTAGTCACCTTTTTGTTGCTGTGATAAAACACCATGACCAAAGGAAACTTAGAAAAGGAAAAGGTTTATTTGAGATTAAGATGACAGTTCCTGGGAATTAGTCCATTGTGTTGGGAGGCATGGCGGTGGGCAGCAATTGAGGCCTCAAATCTCACAAAGAGCCCGGAAGCACGGAGCCGGACTAGAGGACCATGAGGCTGTTAAACTAATAAGCGCCCCAGTACATACTTTCCTCCAGCACGGCCACCACCTTCTAAGACCTCCAAACACAGTGCCACCCAAATGGAGACAAATGTCTGATACTTAAAGCCTCATGGGGGAAACACTCATTCAAACCACACGCCACTTTATTGAATCTCTAAATCGTTCCTAGGAGTTTTCTGGTGGAGTTTTTAACATCCCTTAAGTAAACAATCATATCATCAGCAAAAAGGGATAGTTTGACTTCTTCTTTTCCAATTAGTAATCTTTTAATTTCCTTTTCTTGCCTTTTTGCCCTAGCAAGTGTAGCAAGCACTATATTGAAGAGGAGTGGTGACAGGGGGCAGCTTTGCTGAGTTCCTAACTTTAAAGGGAACTCTTCTGTCATTTCCCCATTTAGGATGATATTCGCTGTTGGTTTCCTGGATATGGCTTTATTACATTGAGGACTGATCCCTCCAATCCAATTCCCTCTAGGACTTTAAGCATGAAGGGGTGCTGGATTTTGTCAAAGGCTTTTTCTGCATCAATTGAGATAATCATGTGGTTTTTGGCTTTCATTCCATTTATATGTTTGATGATATTTATTGATTTTCATATGTTGAACCATCCTTGCATTTTTGGTATGAAGCCATCTTGATGTTGATCTGTACGTGATTTGCAATTATTTTGTTTAGAATTTTTGCATCTGCGTTCATTAATGAGATGGGTCTATAATTCTCCTTTTAGGTTGCTTGGTTTTGGTATTAGAGTGATGCTGGCTTCATAGAAGGAATTTGGGAGAATTCCCTCTGTTTGTATCCTTCTAAACAATTTGAATAATAATGGCTGCAAGTCTTTTTGAAATGTTTTATAGAATTCTGCTGTGAAACCAACTGGGCCTGGGCTTTTTTCAGTTGGGAGGTTTCTTATTACATCTTTAATTTCTTCATATATTATGAGTCTGTTTAAGCTGTTGATCTCTTCTTGTTGAGCTTTGGTGATACCCAGAATTTCAGTTATTCATCCATTTCTTCTAGATTTTCAAACTTAGTAGAGTATAGGTTTTTGTAGTACTCCCATATGATTGTCTGGATCTGTTGTGATATTTCCCCTTTCATCATGGATTGTATTGATTTGGAGTTATTCCTTCTTTCTTTTGGTTAACTGGGCTAGAGGTCTGTCTATCTTGTTTATTCTCTCAAAGAACCAACTTTTGGATGCATTGATCTTTTGTATGGTTTTCTTTCTTTCTATTTCATTGATTTCTACTCGGATTTTTGTTATTTCTTCCTGTCTGCTGCGTTTAGGGTTCATCTTTTGTTGTCTCTCAAGTGTTTTTATCTGCAGTGCTAGATCATTCACTTGTGCTCTTTCTGTTTTTCTAATGTAGGAACCTAGGGCTATAAACTTACCTCTTAGGACTGCTTTTAAAGTATCCCATAGGTTTTGTTGTGTTGTATCATCATTGTCATTCAGTTCCACAAATGTTTTTATTTCTTTCTTTATCTCTTCCTTGACCCATTCATTATTCAGGAGTGTGTTGCTTAGTCTCCATGTGTTCTTGTAGATAGTAGGCCTTATCCTGGTGTTGATAATGAGCTTTATTGCNTTGTTTACTTAAAGGGATGCAAAAAACTCCACCAGAAAACTCCTAGAAACGATTAACAGCTTCAGCAAAGGATGGCAGGATACAAAATTAAACCTTTAGAAAATCAATGGGCCTTTCTTAACACCAAGAACAAGCAACTGGAGAAAGGAATTCAAAGAGACCTTCCCACTCAAAAAAAAAAAAATACTTTGAAAGCAAGCAAGCAAGTAAATACCTAGGAAAAAAATGACCAAAGACACCAAAGACCTCTACAAAACAAAATTTAAACCCCTTATAAGAGAAAGAAATTGAAGAGACCTCAGAAGATGGGATAATCCTCCGCAGCTCTAATGGTATTGGGAAAAATTAAACATTGTAAAAATGGTACCATTTTACACAAACTCTTGTATAGATTAATGCATATCCCAATCAAATCCCCAAGGATTTCTTCACAGGCTTGGAAACAAAAGTTCTTAAATTCATTTGGAGAAACAAAAGCCCCCGAATAGGCAAATCAATCCTGGAAGTGAAAAGAGCTACAACAGGGGGATCTCTCTATACCAGATTTCAAAACTATACTACGCGGCTGGAGTCATAAAAACAGCCTGGTTATAGTGTGGCAAACAAAAACAGACCTGTTGCCAATGGATCAAAACGAAGATCCAGATCTGAGCACAATACAAGATTTCAGCATCTCATATTTGACAAGGGGGCCAAGGAAACACAATGGAGAAAAGACAGCATCTTTAGCAAGTGGGTTGGCAAAACTGGATCACACTTGTAGAAGAATGAAATTAAACCCCTACTTCACCCTGTACAAAAGTCCAACTCCAGATGGATTAAAGACCTAACGTGAAACCCAAACTCTGAAAGTGATAGAGAGAAAAAGTTGGCAGCAAGAAACAAGAACGATAGGCGTAGGAAAAGCTTTCCTAAATCAGACAGCAGCTGCACAAGAATTAAGGTCGACAATGACAAATGGGACTCATCAAACACTTCAGATCAAAAGGCTTCTGTACATCAAAGAAACAATCAAGGAAGTGCAGAGAAATCCCACAAAGTGGGGAGGAACCTTCATCAGTGATAACATCTGACAAAGCATTGTTTCCAGAATATAAAAACTATCTCAAAAAAACAAAAAAAAAGAAAATAATTTAAAAAAAAAAAGTAGATGGAGCAAAGAACTGAACAGAGACTTCACAAGCGAGGAATTAGAAGATTGTCTGAGAAACACTCAAGAACTGCTCAACATTGCACTAATCATTAAGGAATGCAAATCAAAAACCACTTTAAGATATTCAGTCTTACTCCAGTAAGACTGGCTAGGATCAAGAAAAACAAAATGATCCAAGTGCTGGAGAGGGTTTGTGGGGAAGAGGAACACTCATCCACGTCTGGTGGGAAATGAAGACTCGTACAGCCACTATGGAAAGCAGTGTGGAGAACCTTGGAAGCACTTGGAATGAACTTGCCACCTACCCAGCCATACCAATCCTGTGCGTGTACCCTCAAGACTTAACACCACCACAGAGATACATGCACGGCCATGTTTTTTCAGCTCTCTTCACCGAATAGCAAAGAGCTGGAACCCAACCTAAATGCCCCTCAACTGACGAGTGGATAGAGAAAATTGTACATCTACATGATGGAATTCTATGCAGCAGTTAAAGAAAGACGACATCACGAGCTTTGCAGGAAAATGGCTGGAGCTAGGGGACATCATGCTGAGTGAAGTAACACAGGTCCAGAAAAAACAAACGAACGATGGTATCCCTCATCTGTGGATGCTAGTGCCAATTACCTCAGTTGTAAGTATTTCTTTCGGGTGTAGGGCCCCCTGAGCTTCTGTACAAAGCAGTGGGACATAATGCATTTTCTGGAACACAAGAACAACAACAGAAATCTGCATCAGAAAACTAGACTGAAACAGTGAAACTTCTGCTCAAAAAGTCAACTTCCACATGGAAAAAATTGAGAAAGACTAAGAGATGGAGCATGTTTGGCAGAAATGCAACGAGTCTGGGAGGGGTGGGGGGGGGGGGAAATGAGCGGGAACACGGGTCTAGATTTGTTAAAAATAAATAAATACATTAAAAAAATTCAAAAGGGACAAATTTACACACTACCAATGTACATTGGAACTGAATACACATTCCCCATTCCAAAAAAAGGGAAGAATAGAGGCATAAAGTGAGGAAATACCAGCCAAAACAAAGACCGAAAACCAGCAGGGCAAACTCCAAGTCCAGTAGCTCCATTGTGCAACTTCTGGGACTTGGACTTCCAAGGGTCCTAAAATGGCTCAGCTCTAGCCCACATTGGCTTGCAACACTACATCTCTCTTCCTTAGGATGCTACCACTCCCTGTATGCGCTCTCCTTGGCAAATATCTCACAGGTCTGGCATCTAGAATGTTTTCTTGGGGTTTCCACTGCCAATTGTGCTTCACACAATGGCCTAACAGGGCTTCTTTACTCACAGATGCCCCTGATGCACTCTGCCTAGCCTCTTTTTCCCTCTGAAACCGTGGAGGAAGACTGATGACCCCTTCACTCTTGCAAACTTCATGACACTAAAGCCACACCACGTGAATGAAATTGCCGAATCTGCCTGCAAAAGTTCGGGATGGACTCGCTCCTACTTTAACCACATTTGCAAATTTTTCTCTGCCCTGGACTTGTTGAGTAGAAAGACGCTTTCCAGTATTTCCTTTCAAAAGTTGGATTAGTTGGGTATTGGTTTTGCCCTGAAGGTATTGATTCTGTTGTTTACTTGTAAATCTCAGGGCCCCTCCTTAATCACTTTAATCTCAACCGTTTCCATTGTTTACTTATAATATCTAGGCCTCTCCTTAAATCACTTTTAGTCTCCTTTTGAAAGGGAACCTCTCCTTCACGTGCCTTGGCCACACCACCTTTTATCTTCCTAGTGTACTTTTCAGATCCAAAACTGTACATTCTGCATTTACTTCTGCCCCAAATTTGCTCTTTTTCACTGTAGATTTTTATAATATTTACCATTAAAACCATGCCACCATTTCTACATTAGGCTGTCTTGAAAATATCCTCCACCAAAGACATTAGTCCCATTGCTTTTCAACTTAGCAATCAAAGGCAAGAATTTGGGCTGAGGGCAAACTGTGGCCAGACTCTTTGGCCAAATAACCCAGTTGCTGCTTAAGACTTTAATTTTCCTCTGGAACTACATTTTTCTGAGTGCCTTTCTTTTTTTTCCAAGCTTCTACTAGAATGCCCTTAAGCTCTGCTTACAGTAAGTCAAAACATCTTTTCTAGCCCAAAGTTCCCAAAGTCTTCCACATTTTCTCCAAACATCCACATGTTTGGTCAGGTTCTTCACAGCTATCAGCCCACTCTCTGGTACCAAAATACACTAGTAATTAGTCACCTTTTTGTTGCTGTGATAAAACAACATGAACAAAGGAACTTATAAAAGGAAGAAGTTTATTTGAGCTAAGATTTGACAGTTCCCTGGGAATTTAAGTCCATTGGGGTGGGAGGCATGGCGGCTGGAGCAGCAAGCGGAGGGCTCACATCTATCAAAGAGCACAGGAAGCAGAGAGCGACTAGAGACCATGAGGCTTGTTTAAACTCTCACAGCCTGCCCCCAGTGACATAACTTCCTCTAGCATGGCCACACCTTCTAAGACCCTCCAAACAGTGCCACAACGTGGGGACCAAGTGTCCTGAATACTTAAGCCTACAGGGGACAGCTCATTCAAACCACCACACTGTCCTTGAAGGTAAGATGCATTTATTGTAGACAACATGTATGAATGGGTTCTCTTTCCTAATCCAGTCTCCCATTCTATGTCTTTTAACTGGGGAATTTAGTCCATTAAATAGTTTAAGGTTATAACTGAAGATGTGTGTTGCTTGCTTTCACCTTATTACCCATTTGCATTTTTGGTTAGGTTTCTACTTCCTGCAGCTTATGCTGTTTATTAATTTCTCTTTCTTAGGTGCCTGGGGATGGTTGCTACCCTTTCCTTCTCTCCCTTTTGAATGCTTCAAGTATTCTCTGAAGGGTGGGTTTTCCAGACAATGTAATTATTTCTCATCTTGTTTTTATGTCATGGAGATTTTTCTCTCTCCATCACTATAATCAACATTTTTTTGCTTGGTATAGTAAACTGGGTTGGCATCTATAGTCCCATAACACTGGGAATAAGCTTTGCTCCAGTTTCTTTTTGTTTTCATAGTTTGCGCTGAGAAATCAGTTGTAATTTGGATGGGTTTCCCCTTATATGTTAACTTTTGTTTTTCTCTTATGGCTTTCCAGAAATTTTTGTCTTTGTTTTGGGGTCTTAAAAGAATTTAAGTGTATGAATGCATGGAGAGTTCTTTTCTGGTCCTGTCTGTATTGGAGTTTCCACAAAACTAAAAATAGACAAACCAATACAAAATACAAGAATTTTTGTATTGGTTTTCTATTGTTTACTTTGTGGAAATTTTCAATCTATTATTCTGTTGAAGAATCTGATCAATAACCATTCTTAGGAATTCTTCTCCTTACTCTATCCTTATAATGCAGAGATTTGGACTTTTCAAATAAGTGGTCCCAATTCCTGGTTTTATTCCCTCTGGTGTATGTGGTAGATTTTTTCATAATCTTTACTCTCGAGGTTGTTTGAGTTGTTCCGTGTTATCTTCCAGGTCTGTATTCTTTTGTTCTGCTTCCTACATTTCTACTTTTGAGGCTTTTCCATTCCTTTCCTTTTGATTGGATGAGTGTTTGATTTCCTTTATCAATTTCATACTTGTGATTTCTTTAGCCTTTTCCACTTCCTTTTGGGCTTTCAATCTCTTCCTCTGCTTTGCTGGTTGGTTTCCTCTTTCTTTTTTCAACCATGGGATACTTTCTTTTCAGTGCTTCCAACTTCCTTCTGGAGTTGTCTTTTTTCTTTCTTAGTCTTTTTTTTTTTTTTTTTTTTTATTTATTCATTCTCTATTCTCTACTTGTTCTCTTTATGTTCTTTGAATTTTTTTATATGTCTAATGATTTTCCCTCTAAGATCTGTGTCCCACTGGGCCCATCCCCAGGGGATCCCAACGTAGGAATCTCCAAGGGTTGGTAGAGCTTGGTGTGGAATTATCCTGCATCTTTTCCCAAGTTTTCCTTCTATGTCCCTGCGCAGGTGGGTTTCTCTTTGCCTGTATTCCAATGCAAATCCCAAAACGTTTCCCCACTGCTGTTTGAAGGCTTGCTTTTGCTTGCCTCTTCAGATTGCCTTTGTTGTTTGTTTGTTTGTTTGTGTTGATCTTTTTTCTCTCTTGCTTTGGAGTTTTGACTCCTCCTAAATTTAGGACTTTCTATATGGAAGTCACTCACTCTTCCTTTCTGTTTCTGAAGGTTCCCCAAAGAATTCAACTTGGACACTCCTCGCAATTCCAGTTAGTGTGGTTGGCCTGTTTAGCCCATGCTCCCTGAACTCTGTGCTTCTAGGTGGTCACTGGGATCCCCGATCTAAGTGCTGTGCACTCAAAGTCTCACAGTGTCAACAGGCCCACCTTTTATCACCAGCTAGCAGGACGACTCCATCCCCACAGCCACAAAATAAATCAAATCAATCAGAGATTCCAAAGAAGCCAATAGGATATCAACAACAAAAATCCATGCTGAAGCACCTGGCTCCTAGCTGTGCTTCAGGTGGTCCTGGGAAATCCCAAATCTAGCTCTGGTGCACTCAAGTTCAAGTATTTTTTTTAATTACTTTATGTTTTATTTTTTTTAACATAAGTAATCATTTATGAGTACAGCCATCCTTCGGGTGTAAAAACCAATTTGCAAAAGCGTTGTCGCCTACAAAGTCAAGTATTTTTTTAATATAAACAGAACCTTCTCCAGAGAAAAGAGACTCTATGTCATTTATTAATCACTAATGAGATGCAAGCTAAAATGACACTGTGATGCCTCTTGGAATGAGTAAAAGTTTGCACTCACTATATTGAATGTCTTTAAAAAATAATGAGAAATTAGAAGCCTTATATATGGCGTGACGGAAATGTGAAATGCTAGAAACTATTTTGGTAAACAGCTTCATAGTTTCTTAAATAAGCATACACCTGTGATGAGATTCAGGCATTCCATTCCTACAGGTTTACTCCATAGAAACTATCCATGCAGACTTTCACAAGAATGCTCATAACAGGATTGTTTTTGTAATAGAAAAAAACTCCAAAAAATATCCAAATATCATCAATGTGTAAGCAGATAAGCAATGTCTCTTAATGCATATAATAAAGGGCTAATGTGTGTAAGCTTCTCTTGTTATGAGCAAGTACAGTGCAGTCCTGCTAAGGGAAGGGGAGCAGTGGCCGCCTTATGGTCACTCTGGGGAACAGAGCCCTTGGCTCAGAGGTCAGTTGGTTACTTTCATAACCTGACCTAGGAGTACTCTGCCACTCCGGTCCTAAGCCATGGGAAGCCACACTCCCGATTTTGGCCATGCTTCCCACTGTCATTGAGTGCGTACTTTAGACAGGAATTTCACGATGGTGACCAATATCCAGCCTACACCCAGTCACAATTCACTCCCACAGGTTGGTGACCTGATTGGTCTCTGTCCAAACACACACTAGCTTACCAGGTTGCCAATCTGATAGATCCCCATCCAACCCACTAGCCACCGACACTCAAAATCCAGGCCTGCTTTGGCCTGTATACTAGCAAGCTAATGGACCCAGGAATTCTGTGCAATGATGGTAATGGAGAATTCAATTTATTGCTTGCTGGAAATCACGTCATTTACCAGAGCCTATCACAGATCCCAGACTTGTGCCCCTGTATACTACTACTCTGGCCTAGCGTCATGTGCTTGGGGCATGTTGCTCCCTCTTGGGGCAGGGTCAGAGAGATCTTTTTACTTCCATATGTGCCCAGAGGGATGCTAGCTGAGATCTATCCCCTAATTCAAACTGGATCATCCCACGAGTCTGCAGTAAAAAATAATTGGCATAAGGTAACATGGATAAAAATCCAAAGTAAGTGAAATGAATGAAGAACCTAAAATAAAGGATACATGAGATGGTCCCATCTTGTAAAATTCTAAAACATGAAAAGCAATATATTATAACAAAATCAGGTCAGCATTTTCTCAGGAAAGGGAGACATGGTGGGGAGTAAGATATGGGACAGGAGGGAAGGATTACCAAGGAGAATAAGAAAACTCCTGGGTGTTGGGTGCAATGAATATGTTAATTACCTTAGTTGTGGGGATCATTTAATGACTATTTACATATATAAACATCAATCAAATACTTTATGTGTGTGTAATTATACCTAGAGCTCAGTAAAACTGTATTCTTTTTAAAACGTTTTCATCAATTCAAGAATTCCATTAAAAAAAAAAGAATTTCATTCAGTGTATTGTGATCATATTCAGACCTTTTCTCCACTATTCATGCCCACATTACCCTTTATTATTTGTCTTTTTTAAGGCATATCAAGTCTAATCTGTGTTTCTCAAGTGTTCTTGGGTGTATCTATGTCCCTCGGAGTCTGGTCAACCTACCAGGTGTCACACCAGTAAAGAAAACTCTCTCCCAGAAGATCCTCAGCTGGGGCTGGAACTTCCCACCTACCTTTCCTATCCACACTGGGCCCCATGGGTTTGCATAGGTCTTACATATACTGTTAGACATTCTGTGGTTTCATAGGTGTAATTATCCTATAGTGTCTAGAAACACAGTTTCCCTTTATTTGTCTATCCCCTCTGGCTCTTACAGTTTTACCACCCCCTCTTCTGCAATTATCCTTGAGCCTGGAGAAGAGCAAATATGATACAGGTCTCCCATTTTGGGCTGGGAACTCAGCAGTCTCTTATTCTTTGTGCATTGACCATTTGTGTATCTGTGTTAATTGTTATCAGAAGATAACAAGAAGAACCTCCAATGGTGATAGTTTAGAGATGGACTAATCTATGGGCATTAATGGTAAGTCATTGTGTATCAGTTTAATATTATGTCTATTTTGCAGAATAATAGCAGTAGGTTCTCCCCTATGCCCTGTGACCTGTATAGTCACATGTGGGTTCTTGACGCTGATAACAGTGTCATTTATGGACTCTTATGAAACAGAACTTAAAACCAATTACAATGTGGTTGGTTAGTCCCATAATAATCATGCCACTATTGTACCAGTAGAATTGAAATTATGAAATTCACAGTAAATGGATGGAACTGGAAAAAAACCATCCTAAGTAGAGTAAGCCAGGGCTAGAAATACAAACATTGTATGTTGTCTTTCATAAATGTATGATAGCTTTCAATCTTTAGATTGGTGTGTTTCAACTGTAAAATCCTTAGAGATCAGGAAATAGTAAGAGGCCATGTGGGTGGCAGTCATGATAGGAAAGACAAAAATGCAGTGATATAAAAAGGAAAGGAATAATGGATAGGATGGGTTTAATGAGATTGGGAATGGGAGGGTAGGACAAAAGAGGGAGTGAGAGGAGGGGTAACTAACACGAAAGGCCTTTTGAAAGTCATATGAAAACCTATTGTACAAGCTTTTTTTATATATACAGGTATAATATAAAAAGCTTCAATGTAGTTACTCTAGAACAAGGGTTCAATGGTCCTGATAGACACAACAGGCTAGCTAATGAAAAGCCCAATGTTAGTAATGGACTTCTATTTTAGAGTTGTTGACAAGAAAGATTTCATAGATCCTCAAATAATGCTGACTATTGCCATTGCATTTGGTTGTCTACCAGAACTGAATGGTAAGACTCTATTGCCAAAGATGCTACATACCTGAGTTACAGGAGAAATCAAGCTGTAACAGGCCTCAAGGCTACATCTCTGCTGGATAGAATCATAGCACTAGAAGGTATTATACATGTTATTGCAGAGAAAGATAACCATCAACCTTGGCCAGTTGTGAACCCTGCAAGCTACTGAGCTGTATTTTTTTTGGTCTTTTAGAAATAGGGTCTCCCTTCAGTCCCAGTTGGCCTGAAGCTTACTATGTAGACCAAGTTGGACTTGAACTCATGGAGATCCACCTCCCTCTGCCTCCTGAGTGCTGGGATTAAAGGCGTGTGCCACCACACCAGGATCAAGCTGTATTTTTAATAAAAATTATTTATTATTTTTTATTTTATGTATATCAGTGTATTGCCTGCATGTATATAAGTGTACCCATGGTGGGCAATGCACACAGAAGTCAGAAAAGGGCATCAGATTCCCACAGAACTGGAGTTACAAATGGTTGTTACCTGGCTTGTGGGTGCTGGGGATTAAACCTGGGTCCTCTGCAAGAGCAGCCAGTGTTCTTAACTGCTAAGTTACCTCTCTAGCACCCAAAGCTGTATTAGTTAAAAAGTAAAGGAAGGTGGGGAAAGTAAAACTCTCTACAGAAACAATGTGAGAATGCCACATAGGAGCTTCTCTGTTCCTGGCACGCACTGAACTCCCCTCCCCTGTTTCATTGTATGTGAAAATTTATGAACTATGTGCCTTTATGGATAATATGTATATAAAAACCAGCCAAACAACTAGCTGCTCCCCCTAATAACAAAAGTCTTCTGAGCAGCAAAGCATGGAGATTGAATTGACAACTGTTTTCCTCTGAGCGGGTCTATTGGTAAAGCATGATTACACATTGGAAAGAACTTTTTTTTACCAGGCTTCATGAAAGCCCTGTCTCCTCTATCCATGGTGATCTACTATAATGAAGCCTGGGCAGAACTGCCATGAGCAGATGAAACAGGTCTTCCTTGCTTCTAGGTAGATACTCATTTATAAACTAAATACTTCTTCCTTCTAAGCATTCCTTTGAGGGCACTGGCACTCACTCACAAGATATTCTTGTGGCATAACTGCCAAGTCATACTGACTCTCCTCCAGGAGACCAGGAGTCTTTGGGGTTCTAAATAATCCTTCCCGTGTACTTTTTATGATGATGATGACGATGATGAAGCTTTAGACAAAAATGTAGATATTCTCAGATAAATTCAGTATATTTCTGTAAAGTGGAGTTTTGATATCTCCAATGCACAGAGAGGATCAGCTCTTTCCCATTCCTGGCTCACCCTAGCAAAGGCGCAAATTTATTGAAGTAAAAGGAAAGATTTGCATCCTGTACAGCTGCTTTGAATGACTTGTGATGCTGCCCACCTTCACTGATGGGCCAAAAATCCCAGGCTAAACTCTGAATATTGGCACTTGGCAGAACTCATCCATGTGACAAGTAAGCAGAGATGTTCAAGATGTTCACAGTGTGAGAAGATATTTTCTTGTTGTTGTTGTTGTTGTTGTTGTTGTTGTGGTTGTTGTTGTTTGAGATAGGGTCTCTTTATAGCCTTAGGCTGTCCTGGAAGGCTAGACTTGAACTCACAGAGATCTGCCTGCCTCTCCCTCCCGAGTACTAGGATTAAAGACATGCACCACCATGCCTGATGAGAAGCTATTTTTGTAGCAGAAGTACAGCTTATTTTATGCTAGTTGGTGCTATTCATGTAGAACATTATTCACCTAATCGAAGAAGTTCCTATGACCTTGATAGACACAGTTTGTACTGACAATTGACCAACAGCTAAATTCTCCCAGTTATACTGTGGTAAATTCAGTCTGCTGGCAATGAGAGCACAGCTGTGCTGTGGCTTTGGCTGAATCCTTGGCTTTAGGTTGAGAATCAACCTGCAAGGAGCTCTATTGCTAAAACCTACTCAAACAGTGAACCCATAGCTTTCAAACACTTTTGAAACATCCCCTGTACATATGAAATTAGAAGGCAGCAGGACATACACTAGAAAACATTCTTAAAACACCATCACCCTGAGAAATTTGTGCTGCTGTTTTATGGTCCTTGAAAGGTTCAGAATAAAGAACCAACCCATGTTCCAAGAATCCTTGGGGTTCTCAATGCTGAAATATATGTCTAGGACCATGATGCCAATCAGGAGCAAATTCCCCAACATTCATACCAGTCAGGTATTTGAGAGAACTGGTCTGTCTTCAGAAGCACCTAGAATAGAGAACTGATGAGTAAAAAATGGTTCTGGCCTCCCTTAGCTCCTTTTCTAATGCTGACACAATGAATGCAGGAAAAGTTTCCTTCAGCCTGAGATGGCTTTTTTTTGCATCATCCTAAATGGAGAAAAGTTAGAAGGATTCCCCATAAAGATAGGAACCTGGCAAGGCTGCCCCCTATTGCCACTCCTCTTCAATACAGTGCTTGAAACACTGGCTAGGGCAATAAAGCAAGAAAAGGAAATTAAAGGAATACTAATTGGAAAATAGTTTGACATGTTTCTCAGCCATCTCTATTTCCTCACTTGTGAAGTCTCTGTTCACTTTTGAGTGAGTCATTTGTTTTCTTACTTCTTTGTGGTTTTTTTTGAGTAGTTTATATATTCTGGAAGTTAATGCTCTGTCAAATGTATCAGCAATTTTGCAGATGATATGATAGTTTACCTAAGGGATGCTAAAAACTCCACCAGAAAACTCCTAGAAATGATTAAGAGTTTCAGTAAAGTGGCAGACTACAAAATAAATCTAGAAAAATCAGTAGCCTTTCTTTACACCAAAAACAAGCAACTGAATAAGGAAATCAAGGAGATCTTCCCAATCACAATAGCCTGAAAAAAAATAAAATACCTGGGAACAAACCTAACCAAAGACACCAAAGATCTCTACAACAAAAGTTATAAACTCCTGAAGAAGGAGATTGAAGAAGACATCAGAAGATGGAAAGACCTCCCAGGTTCATGGACTGGAAAAATAAATATAATAAAAATGTCCATTCTATCAAAATTAATACACTTATTCCATGAAATTCCAATTAAAATCCCCAAGAATTTCTTCACAGGCTTGAAAAAAAAAGTCGTTAATTTCATTTGGAAAAACAAAAGACCCCAAATAGCGAAAGCAGCCCTGAGTGAAAAGAGCAATACAGGGGGGATTTCTATACCAGACTTCAAACTATACTACAGGGCTATAATCATAAAAACAGCCTGGTACTGGCACAAAAACAGACCTGTGCGCCAACAGAACAAAACTGAAGATCCAAACTTGAGCACATACAATTTCAGCCATCTCATATTTGACAAGGGGGTGAAAAAGACTCAATGGAGGAAAGACAGCATCTTCAGCAAATGGTGTTGGCAAAACTGGATTGCCACTTATAGAAGAATAAAATTAAACCCCTACCTCTCACCCTGTACAAAAATCAACTACAAATGGATGAAAGACCTCAATGTGAAACCCAAAACTCTGAAGGTGATAGAACAAAAAGTTGGCAGCAACTTACAAGACATACGCATAGGAAAAGATTTTCTAAATCAGACAGCAGCTGCACAGGAAATAAGGTGAACAATTGACAAGTGGGACCTTATTAAACTCAAAAGTTTCTGCATGGCAAAAGAAACAATCAGGGAAGTGAAGAGAAAACCCACAGAGTGGGAGGAAACCTTCACTGCTGATACATTTGACAGAGTATTAACTTCCAGAATATATAAATTACTCAAAAAATAAAGAAGTAAGAAAACAAATGACTCACTCAAAAGTGAACAGAGACTTCACAAGTGAGGAAATAGAGATGGCTGAGAAACATGTTAAAAAGTGTTCAACATCGCTAATAATTAAGGAAATGCAAATTAAAACCACTTTAAGATATCATCTCACTCTGATAAGACTGGCTAGGATCAAGAAAACAAATGATACCAGAGCTGGAGAGGTTGTGGGGCAAGGGGAACACTCATCCACTGCTGGTGGGAATGTAAATTTGTACAACCACTATGGAAAGCAATGTGGAGAACTCTTAAAAGACTCAAAATGAGCCTACCACCTGACCCAGCCATACAACTTCTGGGTATATATCCACAAGACTCATCCTACTGCAGAGATACATGCACAGCCATGTTTATTGCAGCTCTCTTCACAATAGCTGGAACCAACCCAAGTGACGAATGGAGAGAGAAAATGTGGTACATCTACATGATGGAGTTCTATGCAGTGGTAAAAAAAGATGACATCATGAAATTTGCAGGTAAATGGATGGAACTAGAAGATTTTATGTTAAGTGAAGTAACACAGTCCCAGAAAAACAAACACAAACCCACACACACACACACACACACACACAACTGTGCATGCACAGTTAAAAATAAAATACTCTTGGGACTGGAGAGACTGGCCTAGCCGTTAGGACGCGAACACTGACCGCTCTTGCCAGAGACCGCGTTTGATATCCCAAGCGCCCACATGGCGGCCCGAGAGCCGTCTGGACTCCAGTTCCAGAGAACTCCAGTTCCGGGGAACCTCACTACCCTCTTCGACCTCCGTGGCGTTGCACGACACGGGTGCACAGACTTGCATGCAAAACAGTACATTCATACACATACAGAATAAATAAAAATTAATTAAAAAATAAATATTTAAAACAGTGTCAATGGGGCTGTGAGAGATGACTCTGTGGTTAAGAGCACTGACTGCTCTTGCAGAGGGCACAGGTCAGTCCCAGCACCCACATATCAGCTAACAACTATTGCCTTCTGGGCATTATAAGGAATATACACATGGGGGTATTTACATAAATGCAGACAAAACACTCATACATAGGACTCAATGTAATGACACAAGAAGTTAACTTAAGTCTTCAATAAATTCCTTTATCCCTATTGTCCAAGGGGACATTTTTTGCTTTCTTTCCCCTTTCACCATTTAGTCCACAATAATGCATAGACTACAGTGGCTTCTTATACCACAGTACTAGGGTAAAAACTCATTACTAAGTTACTTGCAATTATATTTTATAACTTGGGGTTAAGCTTAAAATATTCTAACCCAGATAACAGAGACATTTAGTTACATAGTTCAACTGATAGCCCACGTTGATACACACTTTCCATGTGCAGTAGCAATGTACTCTCAGACCGCCAATGTGGACTTTCTCC
>VZQC01005268.1:133811-147381 GCA_009823505.1 Rhizomys pruinosus | reverse complement strand
TGTGTGTGCCAGTAGAGGCTTGGGATTGCCTTGGAATTGGAGCTATAAGCAGTTGTGAGCTACCAGACATGGAGAGTGGGAACTGAACTCAAATCCTTTGGAAGAGCTGTGCATGCTTTTAATCACTGAGCCCTTTTTTAAATTTTTTTTATTATTATTAAACTTTTTTCCATAAATCTTACATCCTTTTTCAATCAAATTTAGAGTCACTTCCCTTTCCATGCCCTCCACCCCACCTGAGTCCCTACACTCTACCATACATGTCGTGCATCTTTTTCTGAGTCTTTCCAGAATTTTTTTCTAGTTCTTTTGTTGTTGTTCTTTCTAACTTTGATTGCTTCAAATATATATATATATATAACTATATATATATAACTATATATATATAACTATATATATTTATATAGTTATATATATATAGTTATATATATATATATACATTAATATATACATACATATATACCCATACCACCTGAATTGGAGGAATTTTTTTGCTAAAAGATGTCATGTTTTCCTTAAGGAAATGTTCTGAGGTTCCTCCTTGGCAAGCCCAAACCCTTTTTCCAGTGACTTTGTTATTTTTAACTTTTGGTTTTGTCATCTTTTCAAAAGTATAGGATGTCGTTGACTATCTTCATTGCAATAGTATAAAGCCAAGGAGATCCAGAGATGGCTCAGCAGTAAAAGCACTTGAGGTATAGCTTGATGTCCTGTTTTGATTCCTGGGACCCATGTAAAAACCCAGATTCAGTGGTGCATATCTGAAATTGCAGAACTCCTAGGTGAGATGGGAGGCAGAAACAGGAGAATTACACACCCTGATTTCACACACACACACACACACACACACACACACATACACACACCACATGAATTTATTAATGTTTTATAATTTTAAAGTTAAATGTAGGCTGATAATATCAATGAAGCTGCCATGCACAGAACACTTAAGATGGAGGAAGTGCCTCCTCGGTATTTTTTTCTATGCTTCATCATTACAGCTCTCTTCTCAGTGTTGGTACCTCGCTTGTAGGCAAGGAATCAAAGGCTCAGATGTTTATTTTGTTTTGTGTTATTCCTTTTGTGTGAATTATAAGAGCTATCGGGTTTTCCCAAAGAGGCCCAGAGTGTGGATGCTCAGAATCCACTTAAATGCTGGGAGGTTGAGACAGCTCACCTGTACTTCCAGCCTCAGAAGTGGAGATCTACAGAGCAAGCTAGCTCATAAGACCAGCCATTTCACTGAGCTCTGCATTTGGCTGAGAGACTCTGCCTCAAAGAATAAGGTGGAAGAGAAATCAAGAATTATTCCTGACATCAACCTTGGGTCTCCACATTCACAACCCCCCCAACATGTGCTCACATGTACGTAAGCACACATACATGAAAATGGGAAAAATTTTAAGTGGAAGCAGAGGCTAGAGAGTTGACTCAGTGGTTAAGAGCACTGACTGCTCTTCCAGAAGACCTGGTTTCGGTTTCCAGAATCCACATGGCACCAGTTCCAGGCAATCTAGTACCCTTTTCCAATCTCTGCAGGCATTGCATGATTGTATGATACTGGTGTGCTTACATGCATGCAGGCAATACACATAAAATAAAAATAAGTAACTTTAGGGGATGGAGAGATGGCCTAGTGGTTAAGAGCGCCAACTGCTCTTGCAGAGGACCTGGGTTCGATCCCAAGCACCCACATGGTGCCTGAGAACCATCTGTAACTCCAATTCCAGGAGAACTCCAGTTCCAGGGGAATCCGACACCCTCTTCTGACCTCTGCTGCATTGCACGACACGGGTGCACAAACCTACATGCAGACAGTACATTCAAATAAATAAATAAATAAATAAATAAATAACTTTTAAAAATAAGTAATTTTAAAAAATATTGAATGCACCAGGAGGCTTGTACCAGGCAGTGAAATGCTCAGGAAAGGTAACCTCAGCTGTGGTGTCTTGAGGAGAACTCATCAAACTGAGAATGGAGTTTGATAGCCCTGAGCCTGCGATCAGCAGGTTAATAAACCTCTAGAAGTGGCTGACTTCCATCCACTGCTATCGAACCAGAGAACTCTGAAGTTCCTGAAGAACACTGGACACCAATATTTACATCACTCCAGCAGGAAGACTGATGCTTCATTGTTGAGCAGGTGAAAGAACCTGCCTAGATCATACCATAAAACCAAGTGTGGCCAGCAGAGAGCCCTGATACACAAAGAAAGGAAACGACCACAATAAAGATAGCTCTGGTGGACAGACACTTGTCAAATACAGGCTAATCGCTAGCATTAATCACAGGTAAGTCAATAGGCTGTATCTTAAACTGACCCACCAACATACATAAATATGCCTAACAGCAATTTTCAAGGATCCCGAAAGAAAAAATTTCAACACCCCACACACACACAACTGTTTCACTACTTTGTATTTCCATTATGATTTTACAAGTATTTTACTTTCTTACATTTGAAAAAAAATTAATCCTCTTCACACCTATACAATTTTTATTTTAAACCTTTTTTTTCTATTTTTTCTTTTGAAGACCTCTTCTTTTTCTTCCTTTTATGTTTTAGTAGTATTTTGACATTAACTTCTTGGGGTTTTTTTAGAAGCAAATTATATCTGTGAACACAGATATTTTGGTTTTTTTTCTTTCCCTCTTTCTGTTTATCTAATATGGGTTAAATATTATTTTCTTTGTCTCTATTTTTAAAACATTTTTTAATCTTCTGCTTTTTCCTCCCCCCCCCATTATAGCATTCTTTCCTGGTCTTGTTCTTTCCTATTGTTTATTTAACCTAAATTCTATATTTTCCCTTCTCCCAGCTCCTTCTCTTTACCATGCCCATTTGTATTTCCACATTTACCCCAAGAATTGTTAACTTCATAGCATACTCTACATTGGTTTCACCATCTTTTTGTGTATGGTAATGGTGATATATTTACTGGGCTATAACCTTCAAGGCATGGCAAAGTCCTAGGCTTATAAGAGCAAGCCAAACTCAAAAACAGTAGATGATAAGAAGTAAAATAATTCAGACAGAACTAACAAAATTGATACATACACAAACACACAAACACACACACACACACACACACACACACACATACACACTACATATGACCAATTAGTGAGGTTCTTTGAAAAATTAACAAGATTGACCAAACCCTAGCCAACCTAAGTAACAGAAAGAAAGCAAAGATGCAAATTAATACAACTAGAAGTGAAATGGGGGTTTTTACAATAGATACTACAAAATCCAGAAGATTAAACTGGGCACCTTTAATATCAGCATTTGGATTGCAGAGGCAGGTGGATCTCTCTGAGACCCTGCTTCAAAAACAACCCCATAGGATTATTAGAGACTATTTTGAAACATTGCATTCCAAAACTTCTGGTAAATCTAGAAAAAAGTAAATAAATTCCTAGATACATGCAGTCTCCCAAAATTAAATCAAGACTATATGAAAAAATGTAAAGTATCCAGGAAAACAAACAAGATTGAAGTAGTAATAAATAGTCTCACAACAAATAAAAGCCAAGGACCAAATGGATTAATTTTTGATGTGCACGACACATTAAAAGTAACAGGTAGCTCAAGAGGCAGAGGCAGTTCAAGGCCAGCCTGGTCTACAAAGTGAATTCTAGGCCAGCTGGGACTACAGGGATTCTCAAAAAGACCAAAAAAAAAATACCAGTAATATCAAATATTCCTCAAACTGTTCCATACAATAATAGAGCAAGGTACACTACCAAGCTCATTCTAAAAATCCAGCATTATCCATTTACTAAAGTGAATAAGAACACAACAGGAAACTATAAACCAAGCTCTATGATGACCACAGATATAAGCACACTTGTATACTTGAAAATTGAATTCAAGAACAAAATACAGAATAGGATTATCATATGCCATTTCCAAACTGGTTCTGGTCCATGAATTCAAGATTATTCAGTACACCCAAATCAATAAATATAATGCAGCTCAGTCTTAGCTAGGATAATAAAGAAAAAAGAAATATAGATGAGAGAGGAAAAAGTCAAAGTATCCTTACTTACAGATAACATAATTCTATTATTTAGAAAGATCCTAAAGTCTCCACCAAAATACTCTTACATTTGATATATAACCTCAGCAAAACAGAAGGATACAAAATCAACACAGGAAAATCTGTAACATCTATACACCAATAATGAATTTGTCAGGAAAGAAATCAAGAAAAAGTCCCAGTCACAGCTCAAAAAATACCTAGGATTAAACTTAACCAAGAAGATGAAATACCTATACAATGAAAATTTTATGACTTTGAAGACAGAACTTGAATATACAAGAAAATGGAAATATCTACCATGCCTGTGGATTAGTAAAATATAACAAAATTGCTATTATAGCTAAAACAATCTAAAGATTCAGCAAAATACCTATCAAAATTACAATTACATTTTTCAGAGAACAAGAAAAATTCTAAAATTCATCCAGAAGCACACAAGAGTGCAAATAGCCAAAATAATCCTGAACAAAAGAGTCACACTAGAGACCTTATAAAACCTGACCTCAAATTATAATACAGAGCCATAGTAACAAAAATCATAATGAACTGTCACAAAACAGACAGAATACCAGTGAGATAGAATAGAGCGTCCAGAGGTAAACCCATATACAGGTATAGCCACCTAATTTGTGACCAAGATGTCAGAACATGTATTGGAAAAAAAAAATGACCTCTTTAACAAATGGTACTGTTAAAGCTGAATACCCTTCCAAAGAAGAATGAAACTAGGTCCATGTTTCTCAGTGTTCACATAAATCACTTCAAAATAAATGAAAGACCCTAATATAAGCCCTGAAACTCTGAAACTGTTAGAGGAAAACATAGGTAGCCAACCTCAAAGTAAAGATATAGGCAAGGGCTTTCTAAAAAGGAAATAGTTGGGAGCTAGAGAGAAGGCTCAGTGGTCAAGAGGATTGGCTCCTCTTGTAGAGGACCCAGGTTTAGTCCCCAGAACCTATGTGACAGATAACAACCATCCATAACTCTAGTTTCAGGGAATCTGATGTCTTCTTCTGACCTCTATGAGCACTGCATGACATGGATACACTTACAGGCTTCTAGGCAATACACTCCTACACATAAAATAATGGAAAATATTTTAAAAGAAAATAATTCTAAGAACTTATAAATGGAGTTGCTTAAAATTAAAAATTCTGCCCAGCAAATGAAGCAATACACGAATGAAAAATAACAAACTACAAAATGAAAGAAATTCTTTACTAACTACACATCTGACAAGAGATTAATATCTGTAATCTATAAAGACCTCCAAAAATTTAAACACCAAAAATCCAAATAATAAATGGGCAAATGAATTAAACAGATAATTCTCAAAAGAAGAAATACAAATGATCAATAATTATTTGAAAATATTTTGTCATACTTGGCCATTGGGTAAGTGCAAGTTAAAGAAAGGAAAATGAATGGAACTATGTTAAGTGAAATAAGCCATTTCAGAGAAGTATCATGTTTTCTTTCTTATGTGCACGTATGCAATTTGAAAAAAATATATCCTATATATGAGACAATAAGTTACTTTGATGTCTCATATATAGGATATATTTTTCAGATTTTTTTAGGCACAAAGAAGCATTCTAAAAGGAATGAAGAGCGTGGAAGAAGAGGCTAACAGAGAGGAAGAAAGATAAAATAGCACATATTTTTTCTCATATGCAGAAACTATATTTAACTACAAATGTGTTTGTACAGATTTAAATGACATAAAGGTTCTACGTGACACTTATCCTGAAGAGATATGAGCAAATATCTATTCATTCCAGATAGGGATGGTAGACCAACGTAAGGCTGGCTCCAAAGTGCAACCTGTTGAGCCAATGAATTATCGGGGTTATATAACGGAAGGGGTGAGAGGTTCCTCCAAGAGCAGAAAGGACTCAAAAACACCCAGCTGGGCATGCATGATGGCTCAAGAAAGCCAGAAATATGGAGCTCACTGCACAATTTGAAGGCAGCCCCACAGGTTGGAGAGTGTTTCCTCAGGCAGTTCAGTTGGTCTCTGCCTCTTCCAGACAGGCAATGTGGCTCCTCTGAGGAAGTCTTTCAGCAGTCTTTCCTGCTCACCTTAGACGTGGGGCGGGAGGGGCTAATAAATCTGGTCAGTTTAAGGGTTTCCTGAAGCACTTGGGTTGCTTACCTTCTAAAATTAGGAAGTTTCCCTGCAGTGTGGGAGGTGTTATTTACCTTTAGAACATCCTGTGTCTTAATGAGCTTCCCACCAAGATGAAGATTTATCTCAGATGGCGTGTCTGTTCTTGGAAGAAATTACTACCCAACAAAGAGCAGGAGAAAGGCTATGGAGAGGAGCCAGTGAATGGATGAGAGGACAAGAGTCGGGACAGAGGGGAGCTGAGTAAGCTGTAAAGGCAAACAGGGCCTGATCGTATATACTTATAAAAATTTAGGGGCTAGAGAGATGGCCTAGTGGTTAAAAGCGCCAACTGCTCTTGCAGAGGATCCGGGTTCAATCCCCAGCACCCACATGGCGTCTGAGAACCATCTGTAACTCCAATTCCAGGAGAACTCCAGTTCCAGGGGAATCCGACGCCCTCTTCTGACCTCCGCGGCATTGCACGACATACATGCAGACAGTACATTCATACACATAGAAAATAAATAAATAAAAATTTAAAAAGATTATAAAACCCATTATTTTGTACAATAACTGAGAAGTGTTTTTTTAAATTACTTTAATTTTTTAAGTGTCTCTGTTAAAGTGTTGAAATGTTTCTTTGTGTTTTCTTCAAGCTTCCTTAGAACAACCATTCCAATTCTCCCTAAGAGTTTGCCTTGATGATTATTGCCTGGTCAATTTCTGGAATTTTGTTGTGCTTTACTGAAAGGTCTTCTCCTTGTTGGCCTGTTGGTATCTATCCTCCAGGAAGTGTAGGATCAGGTGTTTATTCCAGTCTTCCTCATCTAACTTTATTTGTGCCTCTCTCCAGAATCCAGAGCTGCCTATTTTCTCAGAGCTGGTAGTCACATATGCTGTTTCAACAGTTGACTGCAACCAGGTGGAGATCTGCCTAAGTCTGCTATTGCTACTGTTTCAGCAGTAGAGGGCAATCCAACCAGGGTTACTTACTGACATGAAGTCAAGCCCTGAAGGAGTCTGTCAGGCTTTGGGCAGCCACCTTCTAAGGACCAGCCCCAGGCTTCTATGTGATTTTGTGGTAAACAATGCTACTAAGCCCATGTGCACCGTGAGCCCATAGCCCACCAAGACCAGCACAGCATTGGTATTGAACAAAGGCCCACACTTCCATGGGCTGCCAGCCTCTGAGGTTCACTTATAGCCAAGCCATAGGTGAAGCTAACTCAACAGAAGTCTGACAGACTAGGGGTGTGTGTTTTCCCCCTGGCTTTGAGCATTTTTAGAGCCTCCCTCCAGAGGTATGCCTGACGATGGAGTTGTTAGGAACTTCCCAGTATTGCTACACCAGCATTAAGATCTAAGGCAATGTCTTAGCTTACTACCCCACAGTCCTAGTTTACTTTCAATTATTGTGACAAAACACTCTGACCAATACCGACTTAGGGAAGAAAGGGTTATTTAGCTTATATCTTCCAGGTCACAGTTCATCACTGAGGGTAGGAACCTGGACGTAGGAGCTGAGGCACAGGCTATGAGGAATGCTGCTTACTGGCTTGCTCCTCTGGCCCATGCTCAGCCTGCTTTCTTATACAATAAAGCACAACCAGCCCAGGGGTGGCACTGGCCACAGTGGGCTGGGCCCTCCCACGTCACTCAGCAATCAAGAAAATACCCCCACAGACATGGCTCCAGTCCAATGGAGGAAATTCCCCAATTGAGACTCCCTTAGCTCACATGTGTCAAGTTGACACTAAAACTATCCAGCACACCTTCCCTCAACAAAATTAGGTCTTATAACAACTCTATGCTACCTGAGTGTTGTTGGGAAGGTAGATCCTTGGTTTTCTAAGCTGATGCTAACTGGATCACACCCAAGGCTCACAACCACAAAGCACAGCCATGGGGGTGCACTAGAGTCTACACTGCAGCAGGCAGTGATGCAGCCCAAAAACCAAGTCTGTCATCTTGCTTGGTTCCTGGACAGTTGTAAAGACTCATGTTCTAGTTTGTCTTCCATTGCTGTGACAAAACACTGTGACCAACACCAACTTGGGGAGAAAAGGGTTTATTCAGCTTACATCTCCTGTGTCACAGTTCATCACTTAGGGAGCCCAAGGCAGGAACTCAGGGCAGGAACCTGGAGGCAGGAGCTGAAGCACAGACCCATGGAGGAATGCTGTTCACTGGCTTGGTCTCCCCTGACCCATGCCCAGCCTGCCCTCTTATACAGTACACAACAACCTGCCCAGGGTGGCACCACTCATTGTGGGCTGGGCCCTCCCACACTGCTCGACAATCAAGACAATACTCCACAGATGTGGCCACAGGCCAGTCCAATGGAGCCAATTCCCCAATTGAGGCTACCTCAACCCAGGTGTGTCAAGTTGACACTAAAGCTATCCAGCACAACTCATCTATGATCAAGCACTGGCAGGGCAGTATCCACACCTCATGAAGATGGGAGATGGGAAATTAGCACAGCCACTTTGCTATCAGGGCTGGTGCTAAGCAAGGTCACATCTGAGTCTCATGGCAACAAGTACTATACTATCTCCAGGTAAGGGTGGATATGCATCAGGCTTATCAATAGCCAGAACTGATAGGGCAGAAATTCCACTCTATTGCACTAGTATACACACCTGATGCCCAAGTGTTGAGAGGCTCCATCTGTGTCCTCTGGCCTGTATATGGGGCTTTCGGCTTCTACTGGGTCCTAAAGTACAGGGGACCTGCACTCTCAGAGGACTATATTTCATTCCCCACTTCCTAGCAGGTGAAGTCCTACTCCTTGCTTGGCTGAGGTTGGAGGAGGGTAGTAGAGTCTTTCTGGCCCACACATCTCCAGAGGTTCCATTCCTTGGCCTAGTGTAGGGGTCACAGGCTCTGCCAAGCAGAGTGCTTCACTATATCATGTCAGTAACTAGGTTATAAGCCCAAGTACTAGACTTCTTTGTAATGGACCAAAAAATTCCTCCTGCCCTCTGTAAATCATCTTTTTGCTTTATTATTCTAAAAGTAGGCACTGTGGTCTCAGTGGATTCCCCTAGCTGTTGTGGAAGTAGTTTTATTCATGAATAGATCTTCAACTTGGTGTACCTGTGGAAAGAGATCACTGGAGGACATTACTCAGCTCCTAGATTATGTGGCCTCTTCACAAATATTGTTTGTTTGTTTGTTTACTTTTACTTTTCCTATACTACAGATCAAACTAAGGGATGTGGATTGGGCAAGCACTTTAACACTGAACTACACATCAAGCTACCAAAATGTTGTTTTTTTTTTAAATTAAGTAAATTAGCCTCTCCTTTTAATGAAAAATAACAATGGCACCCCTATTTTCATGTTATTTAAATATAGACTTCCTATGCTTACAAAAAAAGACATTAACAAAAGATACATTAATATATTAAATGTAGTCAAATGTATATGGAGAAGGACAAATTATTCAGTTAATTTATTATGAAAGGTGGTGTTATTATATAGCATTGATACTATATATAAATAGTAGGTGATGTAACCTCAGATGTGGTTCTAGATCTCAATTTTTCCCTATATTGAACTCAGTAATATAATATCAATACATTTTAACTTGCATATAAGAGAATTAATATCAAAATGCCTTGTTATATAAGGATAGTCAGGATCAAAATATATTGAATCAAAATATAGCCATTGATCTTTATATGTGAATATAAATAAAAGTCCTCAACCACCCTGTTCACACTGTTCCAGAGCCCATGTCTACTCTTAGCTAGTCTGAACATGCCCACCTCATCCCAATCATCCCGCCTTGAGTCTAGGCTCCTTCACATCACTGGAAAGCTCCTTACTAGCATGGTAAGTTAGTAAAATCCTGAAAACACCTGACTGACTCTTGAATTAAGTTTTTATGAAAGGGCTAGAACTTAGGGGACACTACTTCCCCTAGCTATCTACTAGAACCATCAGTTTCCCAGAACTGTGCCAGCAGATCTTTCTTGTCCCCTCAACTTATGCAAATGGAGCTCTTTGTATCTTCACCCTGTGGCGATGGAACTGACTCTGGAACTCTTTCTGCCATTGTGTCCTGGGTCAGGCCATGCTCATAATGTATTCAAAATTGCTTGTCCATCTCCATGAAGTAAATTTAAGTTATGCTTCACCCTTACTCTTAACAAACCATCCACTGAGTTCAAGGGAAGTGGGAAGAAGCCTTCCAGCACTTGATATGTAATTCTCAGATATGCTCACATTCACTCATTATCTTTTTGGGTGGAGTACCAAACTGAGGTTGCCAAGAAGACACCCTGTCATCAGATTCAAGAGTACATGGTTTTGCTGGGTTAATTAAAATTCATTAGTCAATATTATGTCAATTAATAAAAGTCATTCACAGCTGGGCGTGGTGGCACATGCCTTTTATCCCAGTACTTGGGAGGTAGAAGCAGGTGGATCTCTGTGAGTTCAAGGCCAGTCTGGTCTATATAGTGAGCTCCAGGACAGCTGGGGCTTCAGGGAGACCCGGTCTCAACAACAACAAAAAAATAAAAATAAAGAAAGAAAAGTCATTCACAGAAGAGCCCACCTACTCAGGCACTAGTGCCCCGATTTGGAACCTGCCCAGTTTGTGCTGCTCCAAGGCTCACATCTGCTTAGCTATTCAGAACCCACCTTCTTGGTCATCATCTTCCTGATTAAGGACTAGGCTCATTTACACTGCTGGAGAGCTCTCAACTAGTCTACCTAGAACCATCCCTTACTTCCAATAAAAATCAAAAGTGGGTACCTGAAGCACAGACCAAATAACTATTCATACCTGATCAGAAAGCAACCAAGCAACATCAACAATGAAAACAGAAATAAACTTCAACTCAATAAAGGCAGGCTAGAATTTCATATTAGGCATACAACCAACAAAAGGAGTCCATTTCCTAGTCACAAGGAAAAAATATAAACAATGTGAACAAAAGCAAGATAATGTATTCCTGCCAAATCCTATCAGTACTGTAGAAGAGCTCTACATGAAAACTACTCAGAGGAGCCCAGGACACAGAACATAAAAGGAAAATCATAAACATATTCAAAGAATGCAAAACATAGGAAAATAGGGGCTGGAGAGATGGACTAGCGGTTAAGAGTACCGACTGCTCTTGTAGAGGACCCGGGTTCGATCCCCAGCACCCACATGGTGGCTAAGAACCATCTGTAACTCCAATTCCAGGAGAACTCCAGTTCCAGGGGAATCCGAGACCCTCTTCTGACCTCCGCGGCATTGCACAACATGGGTGCACAAACCAACATGCAAACAACACATTCATACACATACAGAAATAAATAAAATTTAAAAAAAACATAGGAAAATAGTATGCAGGAAACGTGGAACAAAGTGAAAATACCAATTCTATGCATTATAGGCATAAAGGAAGGAGAGGAATATTGAGTTAATGGAATTTACCATATATTCAACAAATCTATAAAAGAAAACTTACCTAATTTAATGAAAACAATACCTATAGAGATAAAGAAGCACACAGAACACCAATTACACAGGAACAGAAAAGAAACTTCCCAGGGCATGTCATGGTGAAAAAGCTAAATATAAAGAGAGAATATTGAAAGCTGAAAGAGAAATATATGTTACATATAAAGGAAAACTCACCAGAATTTCAGTTGACTTTTCAATGCAAACTATAAAAGTCAGAAGAACCTGCAGTAAATTATCCCAAATTTTAAATGATCATAGTTAGATGCTAGTGCAGAATACCTACACCCAACAAAACTGTCTATCATAGAAACAAAAATCTTCCATGATACAAATAGGCTAAAAGAATTCATGGCCCTTAAACCACCCTTACAAGGAATACCCAAAGCAGTACAAAGGATTGAAAACATGAATGACTATACCCAAGAGTTTAGACAAAAAAGATGAAGGTATAATTCTATAAAAACAAAATTAGACAAAGAACACAAACAAATTAAAATGATAGTAAATGATATACATCTCATCTTTAAATATTAATGGTCTCAACTCCCCAGTCAAGTGATACAGGTTACTGGAATGGATTAAGAAACTCAATCTATAATTTTATTATCTATAAGACACTTATCATACCTTCAAGGATATGCAACACCTATGAGTGAAAGGTTAGAAAAAATATCCCAAGCAAATGACACTAAGAAATGAGCAGATGTTACTATTTTAATGTCAGATAAAAATAGACTTTGAATTAAAATTAATCAGAAGAGTACTAAGGAAGCAACTGACCAAGAAAATATTATAATCATGAACATATATGCACCAATTTTTGGTGCATCCAATTTCATAAAAAGAGTACAGTTTGACTTCAAAATACAGATTAAGACCATTCAGTAATAGTAGACAACTTCAATACCCTGTTTTCTCCAATAGACAGATCATCTAGCCAAGGAATAAACAGAGAAACATCTGCATTAAATAATATCATATATAAACTAAACTTAACAGGCATACAGCATATTCCAATGAAGCAGCAAAGAATACACATTCTACTCAGCAGCACATGGAAGTTTCTCTAAAGCAGAGCAATATTGGAGAACCAAACAAACATCAACAACAACAAAAAAGCTTGAGCCAGGTGTGGTGCTTTAATCCCAGTGCTTGGGAGGCAGAGGCAAGTGGATTTCTAAGAGACTGACACCAGCCTGGTCTAAGTAGTGAGTTCCAGGGACACCCTATCTCAAAAAGGACTAAATAAATAAATAAACAAATAAATAAATAAATAAATTTCCATATATTATATTGTACCACAATGCAATAAAATTTAGAATAAATTTCCAGGGCTGCAGCTAGGCGGTCGTGTCTCTGAGGACTTCTGGGCAGGACCTCTCTTCACCTTTGGAGCCAGGGCCAGAGGGTTGGTGGATTTGGGTCAGTGGCTCTGCACATTTGTGTGGGCTAGATCAGGAATATACCTCCCCCCACCACCACCACCACCGCCGGAGATCGGTGAAAATCCAAGTGGACTTTTTTTTTTGGAGAACCTTCAGAACAAGAAGAGAAGAGTGTTTTGGCTTCCAATATCCAATATATAAACAAAATTGAAAACTAGACAAGTCAATACTCCATAAACAAGGAGGAGGAAAGGAAAAAAAAAAGCATCTGAAGGGGGAAAGCAAAAACATCCACTAACATAGTGAAAAGGTATTTGTGATCTGAACCACAAAAGGGAAGCCGACATGCCAGGGACACGATGAAGGGACAACATGGGAAAGGCACAGGATAATCCTGCACCAAGCTCTACCAAACCTGTAGGAGATAGCCACAATGGGAACCCCTTGGAGGAGACCCAAGGAACAGATCTTAGAGGAATAATTGCAGACCTATGCAGGGAAATTAAAGAACATAAAGAGGAATTCAGAAAATTAAAGAGAGAGAATGAAAAACTCAAAA
>VZQC01005268.1:53683-124129 GCA_009823505.1 Rhizomys pruinosus | reverse complement strand
TAAAATAAAATTTAGAATTAACAATAAAAAAGCCCTAATAACTAAAAAAACTCATACAGATTAAACAACACCTCTTTTTTGTTTTTGTTTGAAACAAAGTTTATTTGTTCAGTACACCAAATAGGATGCAAGCACTGTCATGACAAATATACAGAAATATGCAGATCAACAGAAAACAGTAATTTAGTTTAAGTTAAAGGAAATCTCTTTAATGAACACATAAATGGACTAAAAGACAAAAACCACATGATCATCTCAAATGATGGAGATAAAACATTTGACAAGTTCCAGCATCCCTTCAGGTTTGAAGTCCTAGAGGGAATTAGACTGGAGGGAACATTCCTCAGTGTGATCAAAGCCATATACAACAAACACACAACCAACATCATCCTAAATGAAGAAAAGTTGGAAGCATTCCCTCTAAAGGCAGGAACACAGCAAGGCTGTCCCCTATCGCCACTCCTCTTCAATATAGTGCTTGAAATGCTTGCTAGGGCAATAAGGCAAGAAAGAGAAATTAAAGGAGTACTAATTGGAAAAGAGGAAGTCAAACTATCCCTCTTTACAGATGATATGATAGTTTTCCTACAGGATACTAAAAACTCTACCAGAAAACTCCTAGAAATTATTAAGCATTTCAGTAAAGTGGTGGGATATAAAATTAACCTAGAAAAATTAGTAGCCTTTCTTTGCAGCAACAACAAGCAACTGGAGAAGGAATATACAAAGACCTTCCCACTCACAATAGCTGCAAAAAATAAAAACAAAATACCTAGGATCAAACTTAACCAAAGACACCAAAGAACTCTACAACAAAACATTTAAACCCCTGAAGAAGGAGATTGAAGAAGACATCAAGATGGAAAGATCTCCCATGCTCATGGACTGGAAAAATTAATATAGTAAAAATGTCCATTCTATCCAAATTAATATACAGATTCAATGCAATCAAAATTAAAGTCCCCAAGAGTTTCTTCACAGACTTGGAAAAAAATCCTTAAATTAATATGGAAAAACAAAAGACTCTGAATAGCCAAAGCAACCCTGATTGAAAAGTGCAATACAGGGGAGATCACTATACCAGACATCAAACTATATTACAGGGCTATAGTCATAAAGACAGCCTGAAACTTGCACAAAAACAGAGCCATAGACCAAAGGAACAAAATGAAAGACCCAAACTTGAGCTCATACAATTTAAGCCACCTTATATTTGACAAAAGGGGTAAAAAATCTCAATGGAGCATCTTCAGCAAATGGTGCTGGCAAAACTGGGTCACCATTTGTAGAAGAATATAATTAAACCCCAACTCTCACCCTGTACAAAAATCAACTCCAAATGGATCAAAGACCTCAATGTGAAACCTGACACTTTGAAGGTGATAGAAGAAAAATTTGGTAGCAACCTACAAGACATAGGAGTAGGAAATGACTTTCTAAATCAAACAGCAGCTGCCCAGGAAATAAGGTCAACAACTGACAAGTGGGATCTCATTGAACTCAAAAGCCTCTGTACAACTAAAGAAACAATTAATGAATTGAAGAGAAAACTCACAGAGTGGGAGGAAACCTTCACCAGTGATACATCTGACAGAGCATTAACATCCAAACTACTACTCAAAAAACAGAAAACTAAGAAAACAAATGACGTACTCAAAAGATGGAGTAAAAAGCTAAACAGAAACTTCACAAGTGAGGAAATAAAGATGGCTGAGAAACATCTTTGAAAGTGTTCAACATCGCTAATAACTAAGGAAATCCAAATTTAAACCACTTTAAGATATCATCTCCAGGACATTTATGGCAGAATGCATGATCTGGTGGCGGGTGAGGGGAGGGAAAGGAGAATATGTCTAAACTGAACTGAAAAATGATGTCTGAAATACACAAAACATCAATAAAAGCATTATAAAAAAGATATCTCACTCTGATAAGACTGGCTAATGTGGATAAGATGGAGCTAATAGCTGTTATACTAATTGAAGTAACACAGACTCAGAAAAATAAAAGTGACTTCTGTTGTCTCGTTTGTGAATCTTAGCTCCAAAACCTTGGATGTGAGTATATATCCTGATGTAACTACAGGAGCCAGGGAAATGGAAAATAACCATGGAGGCAAAGGGAAAGAAGGAGCTTGAAAGAGGGGAATAGTAGGAGACGAGTGTGCTACAGATGGAGATTAACCCAGAAGGGTGCAGCCAGCCAAAGTGCAGAGAATATGAGGGTGCATAGTGCTTATCCCTAAACACCTATATTGAAACTCTGCCACCTAAGGGTCAGTGACCATTGCAGAAGAGGGAGCAGAAAGACTTTAAGAACCAGGGGTGGTGGATGACCACAAGGAAACAGTTTTCCAGACAGCTAGGCAGTAACTCATATGAACTTACAGTAATGCTAACAGAATGCACATGACCCATTCAAGCTCAAGCCAGACAAAATCCCAGACAAAAATGGTAGTGAGGAAGAAGCCCCAGTCTTAGCTGAGGAGGTATTAGCATCTGATTACTACTGACAAGGGGGAGTTGGTTTTCCTCAAGGGTGTGATGTTAGATATTTTATATCATATTATTATGATTGAAGGGAGAAAAGAAAATCACATGAAAGACTAAAAACATAAATATACTCAATAATTATATAAAATTCCTATCTGGATTAATTGAAGATAAAGTTAATTATGCTGTATAAATTATGATTAAATTGATTCTAGAGATAATGCTGGTCATCCATGTCTCTTTATTCTTTTAATACTCTTATTATAAAAGACATCTAGAAATAGCCTATGGCCAGCCATGATTTCATGATGCTACCAAAAAGTCAGGCTGCTGTATTTGTGCTCCACTGTCTGACATCAGGCTTTCTACTCAAGTCATCTCATGGTTTCTGACCCCCTGATGGAATTCCAATCCTTACCTCCACTTTGCTGCCAAAGAGAGAAAACACAAAGAAAAACTTGGCTTCTTTAACCAAGGGCTTCCAGATAGGCTGACCAGTGCTCAGTGGATGAACTTGTACTGAGGAATGGCCAGGGAGATTAACTTGGCACAAATGACAGAATATATGAACTCCAGAGGGGGAGCTGTGGGAAGGTGCCAGAGGAGAAGGGGATATAAACGTGGTTAAGACTGATTAAAGGAGTGTGCTGCTGTGGTTAGATCAGGGACCTGCCAGGACCACCTGAAGCACAGGTAGGAGCTGGGTGCTTCAGCCAGGCAGATTTTAGGATAGATCTACTCCTGGGTTGCTGGTTGATTGATTCGTTGGTTGGATAGCTAAATCTTTGTCTTGCGAGGCTGATGGGGTGGATTCACCCTGCTAGCTGGGATTAAAGGTGGGCCTGTTGCCACTGCGAGACTTGAGTGCACAGTGGTTAGATCAGGGACCTGCCAGGACTTCCTGAAGCACAGAGTATGGGGGTACCAGATAAGTCAGGCATTTCCTCCTCTCCACACCCCACAACCCCTGCCAACTGGAATTGCTGAGAGAGTATCCAAGTGGATTTTTTGGAGAACCTTCATAACAGAAAGGGATGAGTGAATTAGACTTCCAATATATAAACAAAATTGAAAACCTGAAACCTAGACAAGTCAACACTCCATAAATAAGGAAATAAAAAAGCATCTGAAGGAGGCAAGCAAAGCAAGCTTTCAACCTTTCAGTGAAAAGGCATTTGTAATTCACATCAGAATACAGGCAAAAAAAGGGAAACCCACACGCCAGGGGCATGAGGAAGGGACAACATGGGAAAGGTGCAGGATAATTCCACACCAAGCTCTACCAACCCTGTAGGAGATTGCTACAGTGGGATCCCCCTGAGGGTGACCCAAGAAACAGATCTCAGAGGAACAATTGAAGACCTATAAGAATATAAAAAAAAAGTCAGAGAACTAATAAAAGAGAATAAAAACTCAAGAAAGGGGGCTGGAGAGATGGCCTAGCGGTTAAGAGCACCGAACGCTCTTACAGAGGATCCGGGTTCGATCCACAGCGCCCACATGGTGGCCGAGAACCGTCTGAAACTCCAATTCCAGGAGAACTCCAGTTCCAGGGGAATCCGATACCCTCTTCTGACCCCCTGCGGCATTGCACAACACGGGTGCACAAACTTGCATGCAGACAGTACATTCATACACATACATAAAT
Source organism: Rhizomys pruinosus (assembly GCA_009823505.1). Lineage (NCBI taxonomy): Eukaryota > Metazoa > Chordata > Mammalia > Rodentia > Spalacidae > Rhizomys > Rhizomys pruinosus. The sequence continues at coordinate 119,989 of VZQC01005268.1, read as the reverse complement.
AAATAAAATTAATAAAAAAATTTTTTTTAAAAACTCAAGAAAGAACTAGAGGGAGACAATGACAAACTTCGGAAAGAACTAAAGGGAGAGAATGACAAATTTCAGAAGGAACTAGAGGGAGAAAATGACAAACTCTGGAAGGAAGTGGAAACACTGAAAAAGAAAGCCAACCAGTGAAGTAAGGAGCACCAAGAAGAGATTGAGAAGCTCCAAAAAGAAGTGGAAATACTAAAGAAATCACAGGATGAAATGAAAAAGGAAATAGAATACTCATCCAGTCAAGAGGAAAGGAATGGAAAAAAGCCTCAGAAATAGAATGGAGGAAGCAGAACAAAGAATATCAGACCTGGAAGGTAACACAGAACAAGTAAAAAGCTCAAATAAAGATTATGAAAAATTTAAAAATACACAAGAGTGGAACAACCAGGAAATATGGGACACTGAAAAAATCAAATCTCTGCATCATAGGAATAAAGGAAGGAGAAGAAACACAAGAGAATAGTATTGATCACATCTTCAACAGAATAACAGATGAAAATTTCCCCAAACTAAAAAAATACAAACCCATACGAATAAAAGAAGCACATAGAACTCCAAACAGAAAAGATCCAAAAAGAAACTCCACGCACCATATCATAGTTAAAATGCTAGACACCCCAAAAAAAAGACAAAATTCTGAAAGCCACAAGAGAAAACTGACAAGTCACATATAATGGGGAAATCCATCAGAATTACGACTGACTTCTCAGCACAAACCATGAAAGCAAGAAGAACATGGAGCAAAGCATTCCCAGTGTTAAAGGACTATGGATGCCAACCCAGCTTAATATACCCAGCAAAAATGTTGATTATAGTTGAAGGAGAGAGAAAAATCTTTCATGACATAAACAAGATGATAGAATACATGTCTGGAAAACCAACCCTTCAGAAAATACTTGAAGCAACTCAAAGGACAGAAGAGAGGAGCAACCATCTCCAAGCACCTAGAAAGAGAAACTAATAAAAACATAACTGCCGAAGTAGAAACTGAGACTAAAAATGCAAATGGATAATAAGGTGAAAGGAAGCAACACACATCTTTCAGTTATAACCTTAAATATTAAATGGACTAAACTCCCCAATCAAAAGACACAGACTGGGAGATTGGATTAGGAAACAAAACCCATCTATATGCAGTCTACAAGAAACCCATCTCAATTCTAAGGATAGGTACCAACTTAAGATGAAAGGATGGAAAATAATATTCCAAGCAAATGGTACCAAAAAGAAAGCAGGTATTGCTATTTTAATATCAGACAAAATAGACTTCAAAGTAAAAGAAATCAGAAGAGACAAAGAAGGCCATTACATTTTTATCAAAGGAACAATTCAACAAGAAGATTTCACAATTATGAATATGTATGCACCAAACTCTGGTGCACCAAACTTTCTAAAGACAATTTTCCTCAGGACCTCGAGGCACAGATTAACCTTAGCACACTAATAGTAGCAGACTTCGATACACCACTAAGACCCTTGGACAGATCAACAGGACAAAGAATAAACAGAGAGAAATCCGAAAAAATGATGTCATACACCAAATGGACCTCACAGACATCTACCAAATATTCCACCCAAACACCAGAGAATACACTTTCTACTCAGCACCCCACAGAACATTCTCCAAAATAGACCACATACTGGGACACAGAAAAAAACTCAACAAATACAAAAAGATTGAAATAATTTCATGCATTCTATCAGACCACAGTGCAATAAAGCTCAATATCAACACCAGGATAAGCCCTACAACTTACAAGAACACATGGAGACTAAACAACACTCTCCTGAATAATGAATGGGTCAAGGAAGAAATAAAGAAAGAAATAAAAGCATTCCTGGAACTGAATCACAATGATAATACAACACAACAAAACCTATGGTTTTGAAAAGCAGTCCTAAGAGGGAAGTTTATAGCCCTGAGTGCCTACATCGAAAAAAACAGAAAGAGCACAAGTGAACAATCTAACACTGCAGCTAAAAACACTTGAGAGACAACAACAAATGAACCCTAAACACAACATACAGGAAGAAATAACAAAAATCAGAGCAGAAATCAATGAAATAGAAACAGAAAATCAATGAATCCAAAAGTTGGTTCTTTGAGAGAATAAACAAGATAGACAGACCTCTAGCTCAGTTAACCAAAAGAAAGAAGGAACAACACCAAATCAATACAATCCGTGATGAAAGGGGAAATATCACAACAGACAATGAAGAGATCCACACAATCATATGGGAATATTTCAAAAACCTATACTCTACATAAAGTTTGAAAACCTAGAAGAAACGAATGAATATCTGAAACCCTGGGAATCACCAAAGCTCAACAAAGAAGAGATTGACAGCATAAACAGACCATAAGATATGAAGAAATTGAAGATGTAATAAGAAACCTCCCAACCAAAAAATGCCCAAGCCCAGATTGTTTCATGGCAGAATTCTATAAAACATTCCAAAAAGACTTACAACCATTATTACTCAAGTTGTTTAGAAGGATACAGAGGAAATTCTCCCAAATTCCTTCTATGAAGCCAGCATCACTCTAATACCAAAGCCAGGCAAAGATACAACCAAAAAGAACTCTAGACCCATCTCATTAATGAACATAGATGTAAAACTTCTAAACAGGATACTTGCAAATCGCATACAGACCCACATCAAGAAGAACATCCATAATGACCAAGTTGGATTCATACCAGAAATGCAGGGATGGTTCAACATACGAAAATCAATAAATATTATCAAATATACAAATGGACTAAAAGACAAAAACCACACTATCATCTCAATTGAATCAGAAAAAGCCTTTGACAAAATACAGCATCCCTTCATGTTTAATGTCCTAGGTGCGGAATTGGATTGGAGAGATCATTCCTCAAAGTAATCAAAGCCATATACAGGATACCCACAGCCAATATCATCCTAAATGGGGAAACGACAGAAGGATTCCCTTTAAAGGTAGCAACTTGGCAAGGCTGCCCCCTGTCATCACTCCTTTTCAATATAGTGCTTGAAACACTTGCTAGGGCAATAAAGCAAGAAAAGAAAATTAAAGGAGTTATAATTGGAAAAGAGGAAGTCAAATTATCCCTTTTTGCTGATGATATGATTGTTTACTTAAGGGATGCTTAAAACTCCAGCAGAAAACTCCTAGAAACGATTCAGAGCTTTAGTAAAGTGGCAGCATACAAAATTAACCTAGAAAAATAAGTAGCCTTTCTTTACACCAACAAGCAACTGAAGAAGGAATACAAGGAGAACTTCCCACTCACAGTAGCCTCAAAAACAATAAAATACCTAGGAACAAACCAAACCAAAGATACCAAGGATCTCTACAACTATAAATTTTAAACCTCTGAAGAAGGAAATTGAAGAAGACAACAGAATATGGAAAAACCTCCCATGCTCATGGATTGGGAAAATTAATATAGTAAAATTGTTCATTCTACCCAAACTCTTGTATAGATTTAATGCAATCCCAATTAAAAGCCCCAAGAGTTTCTTCACAGGCTTGGGGAAAAAGTCCTTAATTTCATTTGGAAAAACAAAAGAGCCCAAATAGCCAAAGCAACCCCGAGTCAAAAGAGCAATACAGGGGGCACCTCTATACCAGACTTCAAACTATACTACAGGGCTATAGTCATAAAACAGCTTGGTACTGGCACAAAAACAGACCTGTTGACCAATGGAACAAAAGTTAAGATCCAATCTTGAGCACATACAATTTCAGCCACCTCATATTTGACAAGGGGCCCAAGAGGACACAATGGAGGAAAGACAGCATCTTCAGCAAGTGGTCTTGGCAAAACTGGATCACCACTTGTAGAAGAATGAAATTAAATGCCTACCTCTAGCCCTGTACAAAAGTCAACTTCATATGGATCAAAGACCTCAATTTTAAGCCCAAACTCTGAAGGTGATAGAAGAAAAAGTTGGCAGCAGACTAAAAGATATAGGCATAGGAAAAGACTTCCTAAATCAGACAGTTGCTGCGCAAGAATTAAGGTCAACAAAAGCTTCTGTACAGCAAATGAAACAAGGAAGTGAAAACCCACAGAGTGGGAGGAAACCTTCACCAGTGATACATCAGACAAAGCATTGATTTCCAGAGTATATAAACTACTCAAAAAACAAAGAAGAAAGAAAACAAATGACTCACTCAAAAGATGGAGCAAAGAGCTGAACAGAGACTTCACAAGTGAGGAATTAGAGATGGCTGAGAAACATCTTAAAAAGTGTTCAACGTCACTAATAATTAAGGAAATGCAAATTAAAACCACTTTAAGATATCATCTCACTCTAATAAGACTGGCTAGGATCAAGAAATAAATGATACCAAGTGCTAGAGAGGTTGTGGGGAAAGGGCAACACTCATCCGTTGCTGATGGGAATGTAAACTTGTACAGCCACTATGGAAAGCAACATGGAAAACCCTTGGAAGACTCAAAATAAGCCCACCACCTGACCCAGTCATACCACTCCTGGGTACATACCCACAAGACTCATCTTACTGAAGAGATACATGCACAGCTATATTTATTGCAGCTCTCTTCACAACAGCAAAAAGCTGGAACCAACCCAAATGCCCCTCAGCTGACCAGTGCATAGAGAAAATGTGGTACATCTACACAATGGAGTTCTATGCAGCAGTAAAAAAGACAACATCATGAACTTTGCAGGTAAATGGATGGAACTGGAAGATATTATGTTAAGTGAAGTAACACAGTCTCAGAAAAACAAATGATGAATGGTATCCCTCATCTGTGGATGCTAGCACCAATAACCTAGTTGTAAACATTTCTTTTTGGGAGTGATGCACATTGGAAAGAACAACAATAACACCAACAACAGAGGGGACTGCATCAAAGAACTGAGTGAAAGGTGAATCTGGTGGGGGGGTTTGGAGGGGGACATGAGTCTGGATTTGATTTGTAACATAATCTTGTACAAAAAATATGTAAAACAATAAATTAAAAATAAAATAAAAAGACTGATTAAAATGCTATGTATGAAATACATAAAAATGTTCAACCAAAAAAATTGAAAAAAAGTATTTCTAGCCAGACATGGTGGTGCATGCCTTTAATCCCAGGACTTGGGAGGCAAAGACAGGAGGATCTCTGTGAGTTCAAGGAAGCCTGGTCTACAGAGTGAGTTCCAGGAAAGCTGGGACTAAAGAGATATACTATCTCAAAAAGAGCAAGAAAAAAAAAGTATTTCTGTCTTTTGATTTGGTTCCCTTTAAATAGTCTTCCTATCAGTGAAGTATTGCCAGAACATAGTCACTAGGCCATATGTAGTCACAAAGAATGAAGAAAGCTAAGATTGGTTATTTATTTTGGATTTAGTATTCAAGCAGCATTGTGCACAGATTTGGAACTAATTTCAAAGAGAACAATGGATGTCAGACTAGAGAACTATCAATTTCTAACACATTTTAAATCTAGAACTGAAAATGGCAATACTACCAAAGAATGTGCTATGAAGTTCACATGAAGAAGAGGACAAAGAAATGGGAGAAAAAGAGAACCCACAAACAAAAGGAGGAGGTGATGAGTGGAGGAGGATGTTAGGAGGGAAAGTGAAAGGAGGAACAGTTCAGAAAAACAGAAAGGAAAACAAACGTATTCTGCCAAAGCAAGCAAGTTCAGAAATGAGACTAGGTAAACAAAAGAAGGGAATAACAAATGCAAACCTTAGAGTATTTTTAAAAACCATGAGATAAAGTCAAAACATTCATAAATGTAGAGAGGAAAGAGAAAGAAACACAGGAAATAGGGATTAAAGAAAAGAAAAAAAATGTTGCCCCTTAATGAGAAAACAGATAAAATTAAACTAATGAAGGGGAATAGCAAAAACATTTAAAACTGTAGACAAATCTTGATGAAAGTGTAGAGAGGAAAGTAATTACAAGAAAAAGAAGAAGGAAGTAGAGACTGTAGCTGTAATATGGAGGGGCGAGTGTCAGTTGGACAAATACCTGGAATTTGCAGGAGATGATTTTTCACAGCTGCAGTTTTCCTTCTTTGCCGTCAGGGACATCTGCTGTCCACCCTTACCTTTGCATCTGTGAGCTGGGCAAAGACTCCCCAGATCCTGCTAAGGGGTGTCTCAAGAACTTTGCAAGGGTGGGAAACAACCACATCACTGCGGGGTAGAGGATTTGGGGATGTCCAAGGCCTTGTGTGTGTTCATCATTGTTCTGGAGGGATGCCACTGCGGGAGCATCAGGATTCTCAGTCTCCAAATGAGGCTCCAGAATTTGACTCACCTACTGGCCTCAGGGTCACAGCTATCAGGCTCCAGGATCACTCTCAGTGGAGGTCAGAGCTCTTTGCCTGGCCCTTCCCAGGCTGTGTCAGGCTGGATGCCTGGACCTATACCTTTCATCCAATCAGGATCCACCCTCCTGCTCTCCACAACTGCCTCCCTGGGCCTTTCTTTGCACAGGGGCTGTGGCAGGCTTCCTTACATGTTATCTCATGCCTCTGATGTAGCTAGGTTTCAACCATAGATTCTCTCTCAGCATGGGACCAGACCAGGGCCTTCCAAATGGGGTTTTTCTCTTCTCCTGACCTACCTGCCAGAGGAATCACTGTTTTACCAACACACAAAAGACTTGAGGCTTGTGAAGACTGTGGACTTGTCCTGGGTGTAGGAAACATGTGCCCGGGTATCCTTGGCACACTGCTCAGCTGAGACCCTGGTGGGCATATTTCTGTGCCTGGTGGCATGACATCCTTTCTTCTCTTTTCTAGTATCTGTCATTTCCTTTGGAGATTTCTGAAGCTTTCCCTGTTTCTCTTTGAGATAACACCTGACTATCAATTTTCATGGAGCAGCTAGTGTGCCATCTTACCCAGAAGTCTCAGTTCATTGACTTAACCATGTGAAAACCTCCTACAGTTTTTCAAATTCGATTTGCCTGTAGTCTCATCTGTAAAATGGTGATTAATATCTATCATTACTTCTCTAAAATTCCAAGAACACTTTCATTCAGACAGCAACCAATAAGTTTTTAATTTCTAACAGTATACAATTCCTGCAATTGGAGAAAACAGAATCCTCTATTTCATACAGAGGAAAAATCAGAAGTACAGATAGGCAACTTAGGGCATAGAGCTAAATCTCCAGCAGGACTCACTGGAGGTGCTGTGCTCCCAGGGCTGCATTCTGAATCATAATTTCGATGCACAGGCTGTTTGGTCTTCATTACCTAAATCAACTTCAGTTTCCTCATGTTCAAAACCTAAGGACACAACACCCTACTACAGTTCTATTACAGGATAGATGAGTCAGTACCTGATGTCTGCAGCAGTCTCTAATACACAGTCATACAAGACTGCTTCCAATCCATTAAAGAAAGCAGTGGCAGGAGTACAACATTATTACAGTAGTGTTCTATAGAGACGGCATTAGGGGGAATCATTCATAAATGGAATACATTAATGTGAGGAGCTGAAGAGAAAAAGAATTCAGAGCAATATAGAAAATAAAGCAGCCTGGATGAACTAAGATCTCAGATCCATTACTTAGTTGGTATGTCATCCTTGTATAACTGCCATGCTAATCTTCTCTGTATCATTTCAGTTTTAGTATGGGTGTTGCAGAAGTGGGGGTTATTTCTTAGTTTAATAGATATTTGTCCATTCTGTGAAATACAGATATATATATATATATATATATATATATAGGTGGCATGACATCCTTTCTTCTCTTTTCTAGTATCTGTCATTTCCTTTGGAGATTTCTGAAGAAAGCTTTCCCTGGTTTTCTCTTTGAGAATAACACCGACTATGCAATGTTTCATGGAGCAGCTTAGTTGGGCCATCTTAACCGAAGTCTGCATTCATGACTTAAACCATGTGCCTCTCTAGCATTTCAAGTATTGAATTTGCCTGTGATTAACAGTACCAGCTCATATTGGAACACCCCGAATACTGTTTCAACGAGTGTATGTAATCTAAATGATGCTGAGTGTATATCTATCATTACTTCTCATAAATTCCAAGAACACTTTCATTCAGACAGCAACCAATAAGTTTTAATTTCTAACAGTATACAATTCCTGCAATTGGAGAAAACAGAATCCTGCTATTTCATACAGAGGAAAAATCAGAGTAAGATACCAAATGATTAGGCAGACTTAGGGCATAGAGCTAAATCTCCAGCAGGACTCACTGGAGGTGCTGTGCTCCCAGGGCTGCATTCTGAATCATAATTTCGATGCACAGGCTGTTTGGTCTTCATTACCTAAATCAACTTCAGTTTCCTCATGTTCAAAACCTAAGGACACAACACCCTACTACAGTTCTATTACAGGATAGATGAGTCAGTACCTGATGTCTGCAGCAGTCTCTAATACACAGTCATACAAGACTGCTTCCAATCCATGAAAGAAAGCAGTGGCAGGAGTACAACATTATTACAGTAGTGTTCTATAGAGACGGCATTAGGGGGAATCATTCATAAATGGAATACATTAATGTGAGGAGCTGAAGAGAAAAAGAATTCAGAGCAATATAGAAAATAAAGCAGCCTGGATGAACTAAGATCTCAGATCCATTACTTAGTTGGTATGTCATCCTTGTATAACTGCCATGCTAATCTTCTCTGTATCATTTCAGTTTTAGATTATGTGTGTTAAGTGGGGGTTGATTTCTTTAGTTTAATAGATATTTGTCCATTCGTGAATACAGATATATATAATATATTTATATATATATATATATATATATATATTCCACTAATAGCATTATTGACTCTCTTTTTCTTCCCCAACAAGACTGCCAGACTTATTAGAAATGACAACAGCTGGCTGGGTGAAAGGGAAACGTACGAAATAAGCCTTCAGTTTGGCCGAAGAGGAGTAGAAAATGTGTTCATTTGAGAAAGGTGGGCACTGTTAATTCAGGACATTGCCAACCAAAGAGTAAATAGATGAACTGACCTGGGGTTTTCCTACTTCTAATTGAGAAGACTCCTCTCCCACAATTTTCTTTTCTCAGTTTCATACTTTTGCGTTGTATTTATTATATTCCATAAAGAAAAGACAAGTCTATGTGGAGGGAAGAAGGATCACTTAGTTTGAAGTTAGCCTGGTCTATATAGGAGTCTCTGTCTCAAAAAGTAGCCAATGAGATTAACTAATTTAGAATGTATCCTCCTCCTTTGCATGATAGGCAGTAAAGAATTACACCGACATTCTTTTTTTTTTTTTTTTTTTTTTTGGTCTTTTTTTAAGCTTTTCCTGGAACTGTAATAAGACCAGACTGGCTTCAAACTCACAAAGATCTGCCTCCCTCTGCCCCTGAGTGCTGGGATTAAAGGAACCATACCCACAACAACTCAACCAATCTTCATTTTTAAATTATGAGAAATAATCATTCAAAAATAAGTGTTAAAAGCAAACTATATTTGAGTGATATCACAAGTGTTATTTGATGCAGATGAATTTGGGTACTCAATTTCTAAAGAGGACATCTCAAAGTTCTACTTCTTTCTTTCTAAAAGAAAAAAAAGATTAAAGATGAAACTAAAATCAAGAAGTTTGAGGAAAATAAAGAAGTTCCACATGAAGAAATCCCAAACAGCTTGACTGTTAAAATATTAAAACTATTATTTTTTTATCTTTTTAAATATATACTTTGTACAAGATTATCAAATCATAGCCTGTGTCCCCCACTTATGCCCTGCGACACCACGAGAGCTTCAATGTATTCTGCAAACATGCTTTTCATCTCAGTCTTTCTCAATATTCTCCATGTGGAAGTTGACTGTTTTGAGCAGTTTTGTTTTTAGTCAGTTCTTTTGATGCAGTCCTTTCTGGTGTTATTGTTTTGTTGTTGTTTCCAATATGCATCACTCCACTGCTTTAGACAAGAGCTCCAATGGGCCCTGCACAAGAATACTTACAGATAATGGTACGTCATGGCTACTCGCATCCACAGAATAGAAGGGATACCATTCATTGTTGTCTTTTCTGGACTGTGTTACTTCACCAGCAGATGTTCAGCCACCCCATTTCCTGCAAAGCTCATGATGTCGTCTTTCTTTACTGCATGCAGTCGAACTCCAGTTGATCATGTCCACATTTGTCTCTATCTCTCGTCAGTTGAGGGGCATTTGGGTTGGTTCTAGCTCTTTGCTATTGTAAAGAGAGCTGAAAATTAAACATTGGCGTGCATGTATCTCCTAGGGTGGGATGAAGACTTGTGAGGTTACACGCCCAGGAGTGGTATGGCTGGGTCTGGTGGCAAGTTCATTCCAAAGTCTCCAAGGGTTTCTCCACACTAGCTTTCATATTTGATCTTAAGTTTCACAAGTTTCCACAGTAGTGGAGAGTGTTCCCCTTTCCCCACACTTCTCTAGCACTTGATATCATTTAGTTTCTTGATGCTAGCCAGTCTTATTGGGAGAGATATCTTAAAGTGGTTTTGATTTTGCAGTTTTCCTTAATGATTAGTGATGTTGAACCTTCTTAAGGTGTTTCTCAGACATCTCTAATTCCCTCATTGTGAAGTCTCTGTTCAGGTCTTCCTCCATCTATTGAGTGGGTCCATTTGTTTTCTTCTTTGTTTTTAAGTAGTTTATATATTCTGGAAATCAAGCTTTTCAAGATGTTTCTGCAGTGAAGGATCCTCCACTCTGGTGGGATTTCTCTTCACTTCCTTGTTTCTTTTGAATACAGAAGCTTTTGAGTTTTATGAGGTCCCATTTGTTAATTGTTGACCTAATTCTTGCACAGCTGCTGTCTGATTTAGGAAGTCTTTTCCTACGCCTATGTCTGTAGTCTGCTGCCCACTTTTGCTCTATTGCCTTCAGAGTTTGGGTTTCACTTTGAGGTCTTTGATCCATCTGAATTGACTTTTGTATCAGGGTGAGAGTAGGGGTTTAATTTCATCACTCCAAGTTTTGTGATTCACAGGTTTTGCCACACCATTTGCTGAAGTGCTGTCTTTTCTCCATTGTGCTTCTTGGCCCCCTTGTCAAATATGGGGCTGAAATTGATGCTCAGAGTTTGGATTCTTGGTTTTGTTCCATTGATCAACAGGTCTGTTTTTTGTGCAGTACCAGGCTGTTTTTATGACTTATAGCCCTATATATAGTTTGAAGTCTGGTATAAAAATCCCCCCTGTGTAGCTGTTTTCAGTCAATGTTGTTTTGGCTATTCANTATCTATCTATATCTATATCCACTAATAGCATTATTGATCTCTTTTCTTCTTCTCCCCAACAAGACTGCCAGACTTATTAGAAATGACAACAGCTGGCTGGGTGAAAGGGAAACGTACGAAATAAGCCTTCAGTTTGGCCGAAGAGGAGTAGAAAATGTGTTCATTTGAGAAAGGTGGGCACTGTTAATTCAGGACATTGCCAACCAAAGAGTAAATAGATGAACTGACCTGGGGTTTTCCTACTTCTAATTGAGAAGACTCCTCTCCCACAATTTTCTTTTCTCAGTTTCATACTTTTGCGTTGTATTTATTATATTCCATAAAGAAAAGACAAGTCTATGGTGGAGGGAAGAAGATCACTAGTTTGAAGTTAGCCTGGTCTATATAGGAAGTCTCTGTCTCAAAAAGTAGCCAATGAGATTAACTAATTTAGAATGTATCCTCCTCCTTTGCATGATAGGCAGTAAAGAATACACCGACTTTCTTTTTTTTTTTTTTTTTTTTTGTTTGTTTTTTTTTTTTTCCTGAGAATGTATATAGACCAGACTGGCTTCAAACTCACAAAGATCTGCCTCCCTCTGCCCCTGAGTGCTGGGATTAAAGGAGTACACAACCACACTCAACCAATCTTCATTTTTTAAATTATGAGAAATAATCATTCAAAAATAAGTGTTAAAAGCAAACTATATTTGAGTGATATCACAAGTGTTATTGATGCAGATGAATTTGGGTACTCAATTTCTAAAGAGGACATCTCAAAGTTCTACTTTCTTTCTTTCTAAAAGAAAAAAAAAAGATTAGGATGAAACTAAATCAAGAAGTTTAGGAAAATAAAAGAAGTTCCACATGAAGAAATCCCAAACAGCTTGACTGTTAAAATATTAAAACTATTATTTTTTTATCTTTTAAATATATATTTGTACAAGATTATCAAATCTCAACCTGTGTCCCCCACTTATCCGGCCCTGACACCACGAGAGCTCATGTATTCTGCTGCCAAACATGGCTTTTCATCTCAGTCTTTCTCAATATTCTCCTGTGGAAGTTGACTGTTTTGAGCAGAAGTCACTGTTTCAGTCAGTTTTTGATGCAGTCTTTCTGGTGTTATTGTGTGTTGTTGTTGTTTCCAATATGCATCACTCCAACTGCTTAGACAAGAGCTGCAATGGGCCCTGCACAAGAAAACTTACAATAGGTAATTGTACTGGTAGAATCCACAGAATGAGGGATACCTTTTTCGTGTTTTTCTGGGACTGTGTTACTTCACTCATCATGATGTCTCTAGCTCAGCCATTTTCCTGCAAAGCTCATGATGTCGTCTTTCTTTACTGCTGGCATAGAACTCCATTGTGTAAATGTACCACATTTTCTCTATCACTCGTCAGTTTTGAGGGGCATTTGGTTGGTTCTAGCTCTTTGCTATGTAAAGAGAGCTGAAATAAACATGTGGGCTGCATGTATCTCTAGGGTGGGATGAGACTGTGGGGTACAGCCGCCCAGGAGTGGTATGGCTGGTTTGGTTTTTCTTTTGTTCCAAGGTCTCCACACTGCTTCATAATTAGGGTTTATCACAGTTTCATTCCCACCGATGGATGAGTGGTTCCCCTTTCCCCACAACTTCTCTAGCACTTGATATCATTTAGTTTCTTGATGCTAGCCAGTCTTATTGGAGTAAGATACTTAAAGTGGTTTGGATTTGCATTTTCTTAATGATTAGTGATGTTGAACACTTCTTAAGGTGTTTCTCAGACATCTCTAATTCCTCACTTGGAAGTCTCTGTTCAGGTCTTTCCCATCTATTGGAGTGGGTCCATTTGTTTCTTTTTGTTTTTTGAGTAGTTTATATTTTCTGGAAATCAATCGCTTTGTCAGTGTTTCTCGCAGTGAAGGGATCCTCCACTCGGTGGGATTTCCTTCACTTCCTTGTTTCTTTTGATATACAGAAGCTTTTGAGTTTATGGTCCCACTTGTAATTGTTGACTATTCTTGCACAGCTGCTGTCTGATTTAGGAAGTCTTTTCCTACGCCTATGTCTTGTAGTCTGCTGCCCACTTTTCTCTATTCCTTCAGAGTTTGGGTTTCACTTTGAGGTCTTTGACCCATCTGGAATTGACTTTTGTACAAGGGTGAGAGTAGGGGTTAATTTCAATGTTCTACAAGTTGTGATTCCAGGTTTTGCCAACACCACTTGCTGAAGATGCTGTCTTTTCTCCATTGTGTCTCCTTGGCCCCCTTGTCAAATATGAGGTGGCTGAAATTGTATGTGCCAGGTTTGGATTCTTCGGTTTTGTTCCATTGATCAACAGGTCTGTTTTTGTGCAGTACCAGGCTGTTTTTAATGACTTATAGCCCTATATATAGTTTGAAGCCTGGTATAAAAATCCCCCCGGTGTAGCTTTTTTCAGTCAATGTGTTTTTGGCTATCCAGGGTCTTTTTGTTTTCCAAATAAATTTAAGGACTTTTTTTTTCCAAGCCTGTGAAGAAACTCTTGGGATTTTTTGATTGGGATTGCATTAAATTTACACAAAGTTTCAGTAGAATGGACATTTTTACAATGTTAATTTTTTTTTTTTTCCATCTTCTTTTTTCCTCTTCTTGTTTTTTTTTTCAGTGTTTTAAATTTTTGTTTAAGAGATCTTTGGTATCTTTTCATGAGTTTTTTCCTAGGTATTTATTGTTTTTGAGGCTTGTGATTGGGAAGTCTCCTTGAATTCTTCTTTCTCCAGTTGCTTGTTTTTGGGGTAAAGAAAGGCCATTGATTTTATTTTTAGGTTATTTTTGTATCATGCCACTGTTGCTGAAGTCGTTAATCATTTCTAGGAGTTTTCTGGTGGAGTTTTTAGCATCCCTTAAGTAAATAATCATATCAAAAAAAAGTAAATAATCATATCAACAGGCAAATAGGGATAGCTTGACTTCCCTCTTTTCCAATTAGTACCCTTTAAGTTTCCTTTTCTTGCTTATTGCTCTAGCAAGTCTTTCAAGCAATATATTGAAGAGTGAGTGGTAACAGGGGCAGCTTGCCAATTTCCTACCTTTAAAGGAATGTTCTTCTCATTTCCCCATTTAGGATGATATTGGCGCTGTGGTTTTCCTGATGGCTTTGATTACATTGAGGAATGATCCCTCCAATCCAATTCCTCCAGGACTTAAACATGAAAGGGATGCTGGATTTTGTCAAAGGATTTTCAGCATCAATGAGATGATGGTGTGGTTTTTTTTCTTTCATGCCAGTTTATGGTTTTGATGATGTTTATGATTTTTGTTATTTGAACATCCCTGCATCTTTGGTATGAATCCACTTGGTCATGATGGATGATCTTTCTTGATGTGGGTCTGGTATGCGATTTGCCAGTATCCTGTTAGAATTTTGTGCATCTGTGTTCATTAGGGAGATGGGTCTTAATTCTCCTTTTTGTTGTGTCTGTGTGTTGTGTTTTGGTAATAGAGTGATGCTGACTTCATAGAAGGAATTTGGGGAATTCCCTCTGTTTTACCCTCTAAACAGTTTCAGTATAATGGTTGTGGTCTTTTTTGAAATGTTTTATAGATTCTGCCTTGAAACCATCTGGACCTGGGCTTTTTTTTAGTTGGAGGTTTCTTATTAATCTTCATCATTCAATTTCTTCATGTTTATTGGTCTGTTTAAGAGCTGTGTATCTCTTCTTTGTTGAGCTTTGGTGATTCCCAGGATTTCAGATTTTTTTCTATTTTTTTTTTTTGGTTTTTTTTTTTTTTTTTTTTTTAAGTATTCCTTATGATTTTCTGGATCTTTCCTTGTCGTTGTGATAGTTTCCTTTTCATCACGGATTGTATTATTTTGGAGTTGCTTCTTCTTTTTTTTGGTTAACTGGGCTAGGGTCTGACTATCTTGTTTTTCTTCAAAGAACCAACTTTTGGATCATTCCTTTTTTTGTATTGTTTCTTTGTTTCTATTTCATTGGATTTCTGCTCTGATTTTTGTTATTTCTTCCGTCTGTTTGCATTTAGGGTTCATCTATTGTTGCGTCTCAAATGCTTTTGACTGCAGTGTTAGATCAGTTCACTGTGCTCTTTTTGTTTTTCTAATGGAGGTACCCAGGGCTATAAACTTCCCTCTTAGGACTTTTTTTTTTTTTTGTTTTTTTTGTTTTGGTTGTGTTGTGTTGTCATTGTCATTCAGTTCCAAGAATGCTTTTTATTTTTATTCTTTAGCCTCTCCTTGACCCATCATATTCAAGAGTGTGTTGAAACTGTTATTTTAGATGCAGCATTATCTGACGTGTGTTCTTTCATGTGATTCCAGTGCTCAGAAAGAAGCTTCATTTCCTGTTCTTCCTCTTCACATACATCAAATATGCAAAGAGGTGAATGTGATTCCTTGAGCAAGGTAGCAGACAGAGTTAAACAAGGGAGTCTGCCTTCCATCTTTAAAGTACATATACAGTTATAAGAAACCATGCATTTCAGGCAGAATGTCAGAGTAAGAGATATGGACAGGTCCAAAGCAAGTCAATACAACAGGTGTCAGTTCCAAACTCCAGTGCCCTGCCAGGCTGCACTACACAGTTTCTGTCCTTCCCCCAATGAGGATCCCACAGCCTCCAAAGTTTGGCATCTGTCTGGGTAGACATCTGAGACCATATAATGTCCTAAGGTCATCAAAACTTTTCCGCCTCACAGTCTCTTTGCTTCTGTGTGACCAGGTTATAATCTGGTGGCACTCCCACTAGAGGCAATCAAATAGCATGAAAAACTGATAGAGCTTGTATTCATCAGGGTTCTCTAAAGAAACAGAATCAATAGAACGAATATATATAGCTATATACAGATTATTGATTTGCTCAGTGACAGAGTTCAAGGAGTCAACAATGCGCAAGCTGCACCTCACGGAAGAGGCTTGAGAATCAAGGAAATGCTCAGGTCCACAAGCTGGATATCTGGTAGTCCCAATCTGGTGCTGAAGGCCTCGGATGATTCCAGGAGATCTGCTGGTCTCAGTACATGCTGGGATCTACAGGGTTGATTATCAGCAAGACAAACTCACCACCAGTGAGAGAGAGGTAAACAACAGGAAAAAAAAAAGGGACCAGCTCCCTCTGCCATGGCCTTTTATACTGCCTTCCAGCAGAAGGTAATGCTTACATTTAGGGTGGACCATCCAGCTTGAGTAGTCCAATCTGAAGATTTTTTTCTCTTATTTGTTCATTCCCTAGTCAGGCAAGTTGACAACCCAGGATTAACCATCACAAGTCCACCCCTTGTCAACTTGACCCCAATAATAGCCTCTCCTCATGTTATGCTTAAATGTTCAAATGAAAACATGGCAGGGTCATAACTCCACCTAACATGTTATAATGTGTCTCATATGCCAATGGCAAAGCTTATATCTTAGAGCAGGTTGCATGGTGACTTGGGTGCCCATTTCACGTTCAGTTCCTCCCTGCCCCCAGCGGCTGGCTTTCTCATCAAAAGGAGAATAGTTTTTGCAGATGAAGGTAGAGCCTTACTCCAAAATACCAAGGGCCTCCACTATGATTCCCCTATGGAGCCTGCCACAGACACCAGATGGCATCTCTATCTGCCACTGATACCTCAAGCACCATTGGGTCTACTGGATCATATGGCCTAGGGGCAGAGCAGCCTCACTGCAGCCTGAACCTGTTGAAGAGCCTTTTCCTGTTCCAGCCCCACTCAAAGTTTGCTGCCTTCTGAGTCACCTGATATATGGGTTGAGTAACACACCCAGATGATGAAAGTGCTGCCTCCAGAATCCAAAAAGGCCCACTAAACGTTGTTTCTTCTTGGTGGAGGGAGGGCCAGTGCAACAACTTATTCTTTACCTTAGAAGGAATGTCCTGCATGTCCACACCACTGAACCCCTAGAAACTTCACTGAGGTAGATGGACTGAATTTAGTTAGGTTTATTCCCTTTCCATCCTCTCATGTGCATATCCTTTACCAACAGGTCTAGACTAGCTGCTACCTCCTATTCACTGGGTCCATCAGCATAACATCATCAATATAGTGTGACCAGTGTGATATTTTGTGGAAGAGTCAGGTACAAGATCCCTTCTAACTAAGTTATGGCACAAGGCTGGAGAGTTAACATACCCCTTGAGGTAAGACAGTAAAGGTATATGTTGGCCTTGCCAGCTGAAAGCAAATTGCTTCTGGTGGGCCTTATGAAACCGTATTGAGAAGAAAAAGCATTGGCCAGATCAATATGCTGCAATACCAGGTACCAGGAGACAATTAATCTGCTCAAGTAAGGACACCACTTCTGGTATAGTGGCTGCAATTGGGCGTCACTACTGGTTGAGTTTTCAATAGTCAATGTCATTCTCCATGATCCATCTGTCTGATCAGTGTCAAACTCAGAACCAGTATCCAATAGGCCTTCGAAAAGTCTGATTATTTCTTTTCCCCATTGTACAGTTACCCTAATAAATGGCCTCAGTTCCCTCTGGGGAAGGACAGGAGGAAGCAAAAGCATAACCCTTTGGTATTGTGAAAAGGTCCTTCCTCACCAGAACCCGGCCACCCATTCATTCAGGAGTTTTCTGGGTCTGTGAACTTCTCAAGTCTGGAAACTGGTTTACTGGATGGGATTTGCTACTGCTGAAATCCAATGTTGACTTCCTGTATTTGTTCTAGAGTTTTTCTTTTTATACAGATCAAATTAAAAACTTATAGGCTTCTTAGTATTTGGTTCCTGGGAACACCATGATTATTAGCCAGTTCCAAAGATTCATTCAGGTCATGCCATTATAGGCATGTTTTGCCTTTGCCCCCAATATGATAACTATGATAACTAAGCTCATCTGGCTTCTGGATTCAGTGCTGCCCCCTGATGCCTACCCTGAGGTCCTGTAAACCTATTATATGTACATTTAATTTATGCAAACGAGCAACACCTTCTCAACTGTAAGATCTGACATAAGAAATAGAGCAAAAACAAAGCTCTTTAAATTTCTGGTGTCTCTCTATTATTTCCATCTTATAAAGTCAGGTGAAAGGCATGTCTCTTGGTCCTCATATTGTGGAGAAGGTGGTTTTACACTTCAAACCACTGAGCATGCCATCTCCAGCTCTCACAATCCTTCATCAATTAACCCAAGGAATATCAGGCATTTCTACTCACTGTTAGTGGGCCATGTTTTAATAAATACATCAGCCAACCATTCAAATAAAATTTTAACAACCTTTTTTAAATGCTTGAGCTTCCATGTTAAACTAGAATCTCTACTCGTTGGGCTCATATCGATAAACTCTGTCTGATCAATTTTATATTCTTCCACCATTATCCCACACCCTTAAAATCCATCCCCACACAATATTCCTTAGGCTTCTGCCAGAAAAAATCGGCAAACATTCATCCTTAGGTGTGTAGCACACCTATTCATGGACCACACTTCTATCTCACCTTTGGGGGTGCTTACCTTCAATCTGGTTAAGTCTAGAGGCAACAATTTGCTGGGCAGTGAGGGACATTAGCTCCCTCTGGAGAAGGTAGATTGAGTTTCCTCCTCAAGGCAAGGGTGGGAGGGTGGGTCGCAGCAGTGGTGGGAATGCATTCTCTGCTGAGGGTGGGGAGATTAATTCCTAGATAAAGAAAATCCTCAGAATCCGAGGGCTCAATGTCCTCATCATCATGGTTCTCCCCACAGATCTCCAACCCAAGTTTCAGGGTTCCACCCTTTCCCACCAGTGTTCTCACTTTGACTGCTGACACTCTTCATGGCTGGGAATTAATTTGTGTTGTAAATCAGCCAAATAGTAATAAGGGCTCCAGCTTGATTTCCTGCACTTTAGCTCTTTGGCTGCTGGAGAGAAGATGCTCTTCCAGGGCACACTTTGAAACTTTAAACTGTTGTTGCAAATCTGGAGCCGGTTAATTTATCACTGGGCTCCTTATTTTCCTCTATTGCTTTATCCAAGAATGCTAGGAGCAACCAGGCAACATCATATTTTTCCTATTTTTCCACAATTTCTCAAACGTTTCATATAGAGTCGCTAAATTCCATGCTCCTCACAAGAGGCAAGTTAGGTGTCAAATGAAATTACTTCATAATTATCAAATAGTATGCACCAAGGATCATCATTCCTCTTCATGCCACCAGGAAGCTTCAGTAACTCTAGGCTTCATTGGGTTGGAGACTCTCCAGAACTACCAAGCCCACTAAAGAAATTCATCCTTCAATTCCTGTTTCTCAGAACCACTCTGGTACCAAATCTGTGTTGGTCAGGGTTCTGTAAAGAAACATAATCATGAACAAATATACTAGCTATATACAGATTATATTGATTTGTTAATGTGCAGATGTTCAAGGAGTCCAACAATAGATGCAACCTCACTGGAGCGAGAATCCAGTAACTGCTCAGTCCACCAAGGCTGGGTGTCTCAGTAGTCCCAATCTGTGCTGAAGGCCCGATGGATTCCATGAGATCTGCCAGTGTCAGTACAGCTGGGATTCCGAAGTTTGATCACAGCAGTAAGACAAACTCACCAGTGAGAGAGAGGCAAGCCACAGGAAAAAAAGGGACCAGCTCCCACTGCCATGGCCCCATATACTGCCTGCTGGCAAAGGTGACACCCACATTTAGGTGGGCCATCCGGCTTGAGGTAGTCCATCTGAAGATCTTTTTCTCTTATTTGTTCATCCCTATTCCAGTCAAGTTGACACCCATGATTAAAGCATCACAGAGCTCCATTAATTGAGTTCATAAGGTTTTAACAATACATGTCACAGACTAGGAAATAATTTCCTTTGCCTGTGGGCTCCATGGTCCAAATTAGTACACATAATGGATTTCACTTGAGATTTACAAACCATTTTCCAACACTCCAAGTTCTAATCTTTTGCTATAAGCTTTCCATAGCAGATTTTTACTTAGAAAACCAATACCAGCTTGTTCCTGGATTCAGCAGTACCTTTGAGCAGACATTCCTGTACACAGACCTAGTCACCTAATGCTCATTGGTATAATACATCTCCACTTGTGGAAAAGGGAGGCAGTAAAATTTTAAGCTGATAAATGATTTTGTACTTTCTCCATGAACAAGTTCTAAGATTTTAAAACAGCGAAGATATTCTGCTGCTAGTCATGTGTTTTCCTAAGCTCAACATAAAATACAGTCTCACACTCTCTAGGTATAACATGGATGAAAACCAAAAGAAGCCATTGATTCGCAGTAAATATAACTATAAAGTATTTGTGCATTCTTGTCCATGAAAGGCATTAAAGGAATGCACAAATGAGTCCTTAATTCAGGGTTTGATTTTTTTTTTTTTTTTTGAGACAAGGATCTCCCTATAGCTCTAGCTAGCCCTGGAACTCAACTAGTTAGACCAGGCTGGCCTTGAAACACACAGAGATTCCCCCTCTCTCTCCCTCCTGAGTGCATCAGGACTTTTTTTTTTTTAAACTATGTTATGAGCAATTGCAGAATATAGATTAGCTGGCCTTCCTTTAATATGTGCAACTAGACTGGAGAGTTGGCTCAGTGGTTTTGTTAATGTGGAGGACCTAGTTTCGATTCTCACTACTACTTCACATGGTAGCAACAACCATCCATAACTCCAGTTTCAGGGAGCTTACCATCCCTTCTACCTCTGCAGGCATTGCATGACACAGGTACACTATTTACATGATGCAGGCAATACATTCATTATCATAATATATATGAGAAATAATAAATAAAATAAAATATGGAACCACTATTTCTATTTGGGGGATTTCTCAGGAATGAACAACCATGCTGTCACACATGGTGGCATTTCTGTGTATTACTAAGTGCCTGTTGATTTCTGTGACAGGGACTGGGGTTTCCTTAAGTAAAGCATATTTTATCAGAGGGCACCAAAAGCACTGCAGCTGAGTGCAGGCTGGGCTTTCCCAGCAGGAGGAAGGTACTAAAAACACTATCTACTAAGCCACCATTAAGAAAAATTACAGTCAGACTTGTTTCTTGTCTGAAGAATCTGAATTTGCATTTAAAATTACATTTTGGTGTATTCATTTTCATCTTTCTTTTGGCTCTTAAAGCGGAACAGGACTCCTGACAACACACACACAAACCACACACACACACCACGCATGCAAACACTCACACACACACACTGCCTAAGAGTGGCATTTATTTAGGGGTGGGGAACATATCCTCATGATATTTTTTTTTTTTTTTTTCTAAAATATTGTTTCCAGATTAGTTATTTCAGAAAGTCATGTTGACAAGCAGATGGAAGATGGTGTCAGAGATTCTAGGAATCTCAAAGCTTGGATTTCCATTTTAACTTTTCGATTTCTTACCAGTCACTGAGTTTCTGTAGTTCACTACATTATAATCATACAACACACATATGTGTATGTATATACATACATATATATTATTATATATATATATATAAATAATATATATATAATTTGTTCTCCTAGTGCATGCTGATAATTACAATAGTTATCAAGGTTATACCAATAAACTCATTGAATTTCAATAAAATAATTCTTTAAAATTTCCTATAGTTATAGTTTTTCTACAAGTTTGCTGTTTTGTTCATTATCTTTGCCCTAGAGTAGCTTAACGACTATTAATATTCCTAAGTGATTGTAGGTGTTAAAATGTAAACAACAGGGGCTAGAAGAATGGCCTAGCGGTTAAGAGCTCCGACCGCTCTTGCAGAGGACCCGGGTTCGATCCCTAGCACCCACATGGCGGCCGAGAACCGTCTGAAACTCCAAATTCCAGGAGAAGCCCAGTTCCAGGGGATTTCCGACACCCTCTTCTGACCGCCGCGGCATGCACGACACCGGTGCACAGACCTGCATGCAGACAGTACATTCATACACTACAGAAATAAATAAAATTAATAAAAAAAAATTAAAAAAAATGTAAACAACAAAAATCCACATGAATTGTCTTGTGATCTTTTTGCTCCATTGAAATGGGCCAGGGCCTCCTCGTTAAATGATTAACACACTTGACATCCTCATACACTCTGCCCTATGACTTTATGTCTGAACAAATGCAAAAAGCATGTTTTGATTTTATTGACGAAGAACAGATGCTAAAGATAAAGCCAAGAACCAAGGTAGACAAGAATAATACAGTTAAAATGTCAGTTTTCCTGGCTGATGCACAAGCTTACATCCTCTAGTGGTTAGGAGATGCTATAACCACAGTAATTTTTATAATGCAATTTACTTTAACAGAAAAAAAAAACGTAATTCATAGGATTAACATACCATCCAAAATCGTGTCTATACCAAAGTAACCTATCATAACAAATAGTACTGTTTAAAAATACCTATATATCTATTTGCCTGTTGCTTCTTGTAGGAATTGGAAAGAGTTATTTCCCTGGACAAACTGTAGCCCATGAAGGAAACAGCCAGAATTGACCAGAGTGCCAAAAATGGACCAGCTCCAGAAAAGGTAGACTGTTTTTGCCTCCTGTCCACCTGTGGGCTTGCTTTTCTAACCATGGGACAATCTGCGAAGGGGACATGGTAGAAAGGTAAGGGTGCAAAGTGGGGGATGAATGTTGAAACTACAGCGATGTAGTCTTGACACTCCTTTGATCAACTTTATTGAACATACAAGCCCCCAGCTGGGAATGGTGGGACCCTTGGGTATGTGGGTTGGGGGCCACAACTTCTTGGGCAAATTGGTTTACATGGAAGGGATGCGTGTACTGATGAAATTATGTACTGGGTATTGTTTACAAATTACAAAAAAGTAATGAGAAAAAAAAAGAAAGAAAAACCATGTGGGTCTTTTGTTTTTCCAAATGAATTTAAGGACTTTTGTTTCCAAGCCTGTGAAGAAACTCTTGGGGATTTTGATTGGAATTGCGTTAAATCTATACAAGAGTTTCAGTAAAATGGACATTTTTACAATGTTAATTTTCCCAATCCATGAGCATGGGAGGTTTTTCCATCTTCTGATGTCTTCTTCAATTTCTTTCTTTAAAGGTTTAAAATTTTGTTGTAGAGATCCTTAGTGTCTTTTGTTAGGTTTGTTCCTAGGTATTTTATTGATTTTGAGGCTATTGTGAGTGGGAAGGTCTCTTTGAATTCTTTCTCCAGTTATTTGTTGTTGGTGTAAAGAAAGGCCACTGATTTTTTTAAGGTTAATTTTGTATCCTGCCACTTTGCTGAAGCTGTTAATTGTTTCTAGGAGTTTTCTGGTGGAGGTTTTAGCATCCCTTAAGTAAACAATCATATCATCAGCAAATAGGGATAGCTTGACTTCCTCTTTTCCAATTAGTACTCCTTTAATTTCCTTTTCTTGCCTTATTGCTCTAGCAAGTGTTTCAAGCACTATATTGAAGAGGAGTGATGACAGGGGGCAGCTTTGCCAATTTCCTACCTTTAAAGGGAATGTTTCTGTCATTTCCCCATTTAGGATGATATTGGCTGTGGGTTTCCTGTATATGGCTTTGATTACATTGAGGAATGATCCCTCCAATACAATTCCCTCTAGGACTTTAAGCATGAAGGGATGCTGGATTTTGTCAAAGGATTTTTCAGCATCAATTGAGATGATGGTGTGGTTTTTTTCTTTCATTCCATTTATGTGTTTGATGATGTTTATTGATTTTTGTATGTTGAACCATCCCTGCATCTCTGGTATGAATCCTACTTGGTCATGATGGATGATTTTCTTGATGTGGGTCTGTATGGATTTGCCAGTATCCTGTTTAGAATTTTGGCATCTGTGTTCATTAGGGAGATGGGTCTATAGTTCTCCTTTTTAGTTGTGTCTTTGCCTGGTTTTGGTAATAGAGTGATGCTGACTTCATAGAAGGAATTTGGGAGAATTCCCTCTGTTTGTATCCTTCTAAACAGTTTCAGTAATAATGGTTGTAGGTCTTTTTGAAATGTTTTATAGAATTCTGCAGTGAAACCATCTGGACCTGGGCTTTTTTTAGTTGGGAGGTTTCTTATTACATCTTCAATTTCTTCATATCTTATGGGTCTGTTTAAGCTGTCGATCTCTTCTTGGTTGAGCTTTGGTGATTCCCAGGATTTCAGATATTTGTCCATTTCTTCTAGGTTTTCAAACTTGGTAGAGTATAGGTTTTTGAAGTATTCCCATATGATTTTCTGGATCTTTTCCTTGTCTGTTGTGATAGTTCCCTTTTCATCACGGATTGTATTGATTTGGAGTTGCTTCTTCTTTCTTTTGGTTAACTGGGCTAGGGTCTGACTATCTTGTTTATTCTTTCAAAGAACCAACTTTTGGATCATTCCTTTTTTTGTATTGTTTTCTTTGTTTCTATTTCATTGATTTCTGCTCTGATTTTTGTTATTTCTTCCTGTCTGTTGCATTTAGGGTTCATCTATTGTTGCGTCTCAAATGCTTTTAGCTGCAGTGTTAGATCATTCACTTGTGCTCTTTTTGTTTTTCTAATGTAGGTACCCAGGGCTATAAACTTCCCTCTTAGGACTGCTTTTAAGGTATCCCATAGGTTTTGTTGTGTTGTGTTGTCATTGTCATTCAGTTCCAAGAATGCTTTTATTTCATTCTTTATCTCTTCCTTGACCCATTCATTATTCAAGAGTGTGTTGTAAAACTGTTATTTTAGATGCATGCTTATCTGACGTGTGTTCTTCATGTGATTCCAGTGCTCAGAAAGAAGCTTCATTTCCTGTTCTTCCTCTTCACATACATCAAATATGCAAAGAGGTGAATGTGATTCCTTGAGCAAGGTAGCAGACAGAGTTAAACAAGGGAGTCTGCCTTCCATCTTTAAAGTACATATACAGTTATAAGAAACCATGCATTTCAGGCAGAATGTCAGAGTAAGAGATATGGACAGGTCCAAAGCAAGTCAATACAACAGGTGTCAGTTCCAAACTCCAGTGCCCTGCCAGGCTGCACTACACAGTTTCTGTCCTTCCCCCAATGAGGATCCCACAGCCTCCAAAGTTTGGCATCTGTCTGGGTAGACATCTGAGACCATATAATGTCCTAAGGTCATCAAAACTTTTCCGCCTCACAGTCTCTTTGCTTCTGTGTGACCAGGTTATAATCTGGTGGCACTCCCACTAGAGGCAATCAAATAGCATGAAAAACTGATAGAGCTTGTATTCATCAGGGTTCTCTAAAGAAACAGAATCAATAGAACGAATATATAGCTATATACAGATCTATTGATTTGCTCACGTGACAGAGTTCAAGGAATCCAACAATAGCTGCACCTCACTGAAGAGGCTGAGAATCCAGGGAACTGCTCAGTCCACAAGACTGGATGTCTGAGTAGTCCCAATCTGGTGCTGAAGGCTCGATGGATTCCAGGAGATCTGCTGGTCTCAGTACATGCTGGGATCTACAGGGTTGATCACAGCAGCAAGACAAACTCACCAGTGAGAGAGAGGTAAACCACAGGAAAAAAAAAGGGACCAGCTCCCTCTGCCATGGCCTTTTATACTGCCTTCCAGCAGAAGGTAATGCTTACATTTAGGGTGGACCATCCAGCTTGAGGTAGTCCAATCTGAAGATTTTTTTTCTCTTATTTGTTCATCCCTAGTACAGGCAAGTTGACACCCAGGATTAACCATCACAAGTCCACCCCTTGTCAACTTGACCCCCAATAAGTAGCCTCTCCTCATGTTATGCTTAAATGTCAAATGCAAACAATGGCAAGGTCATAACTCCACCTAACATGTTATAAGTGTCTCATGTGCAATGGCAAAGCATTATATCTTAGAGCAGGTTGCATGGTGACTTGGTGGTCCATTGTCAAACGTTCAGTTTCCACTAAGGCCCAACAGCAGGCTAAGAGCTGTCTCTCAAAAGGAGAATAGTTGTTTGCAGATGAAGGTAGAGCCTTACTCCAAAATACCAAGGGCCTCCACTATGATTCCCCTATGGGAGCCTGCCACAGACACCAGATGGCATCTCTATCTGCCACTGATACCTCAAGCACCATTGGGTCTGCTGGATCATATGGCCCTAGGGGCAGAGCTGCCTGCACTGCAGCCTGGACCTGTTGAAGAGCCTTTTCCTGTTCCGAGCCCCACTCAAAGTTTGCTGCCTTCTGAGTCACCTGATATATGGGTTGCAGTAACACACCCAGATGAGGAATGTGCTGCCTCCAGAATCCAAAAAGGCCCACTAAACGTTGTTTCTTTCTTGGTGGAGGGAGGGGCCAGGTGCAACAACTTATTCTTTACCTTAGAAAAGGAATGTCTCTGCATGTTCCACACCACTGAACCCCTAGAAACTTCACTGAGGTAGATGGCACTTGAATTTTAGTTAGGTTTATTTCCCATCCTCTCATGTGCATATGCTTTACCAAAAAGTCTAGACTAGCTGCTACCTCCTGTTCACTGGGTCCAATCAGCATAACATCATCAATATAGTGGACCAGTGTGATATTTTGTGAAAGAGTCAGGCAATCAAGATCCCTTCTAACTAAGTTATGGCACAAGGCTGGAGAGTTAACATACCCTTGAGGTAAGACAGTAAAGGTATACTGTTGGCCTTGCCAGCTGAAAGCAAATTGCTTCTGGTGGGCCTTATAAACCGGTATTGAGAAGAAAAGCTTTGGCCAGATCAATAGCTGCAATACCAGGTACCAGGAGACAAATTAATCTGATCAAGTAAGGACACCACTTCGGTAAGTGGCTGCAATTGGGTACTACTCTGGTTGAGTTTTCGAATAGTCAACATGTTTCTTCTCCATGATCCATTGTCTGAATCAGTGTCAACTCAGACATCCAATAGGCCTACGAAAAGTCCTATTATTTCCTTTTCCCCAGTTGTACATTTACCCTAAAAATGCCTCAGTTCCCTCTGGGGAAGGACAAGGGGAAGCACATACAGCAATAACCCTTTGGTATTTGTGAAAGGTCCTTCCCATCAGAACCCGGCCACCCAATTTCCATTCAGGGTTTCTGGGTCTGTGGAACTGTCTCAAGTCTGGAAACTTGGTTAACTGGATGGATTTGCTACTGCTGGAAATCCGATATTTGACTTCCTGTCTATTTGTTCTAGAGTTTCTGCTTATACAGATCAAAAAAACTTAGTAGGCTTCTTATAGTATTGGTTCCTGGGAACCACCATGATTAGTTAGCCAGTTCCAAAGACTCATTTCAGCATTATGCATGTTTGCCTTTGCCACCCAATTACGATAACTATGGTAACTACAGCTCACTGTCTGGCTCTTCGTGATTCAGTGCTGCCCCCTAGATGCCTACCCTGAGGTCCTGTAAACCTATTATCATGTACATTTAATTTATGCAATCACGCGCAACACCTTCTCAACTGTAAGATCTGGACATAAGAAGATAGAAGCAAAAACAAAAGCTCTTAAATGTTCTGGTGTCTCTCTCAGTTATTTCCATCTTATAAACTCAGTGAAAGGCATGTCTCTTGGTCCTCACTATTGTGGATGAAGGTGGTTTTACACTTCAAATCCACTCGGATGCATTGACCATCTCCACTCTCACAATCCATTCATCAATATGCTAACCAAGGAATATCAGGCATTCTACTACTGTTAGTGGGCCATGTTTTAATAAATACATCAGCCAAACATCAAATTAAAATTTAACTAACACACCTGTTTTAAATGCTTGAGCTTCATGTTAAACTAGAATCTATACTCGTGGGCTC
This sequence comes from Rhizomys pruinosus, assembly GCA_009823505.1. Taxonomy (NCBI): domain Eukaryota; kingdom Metazoa; phylum Chordata; class Mammalia; order Rodentia; family Spalacidae; genus Rhizomys; species Rhizomys pruinosus. The sequence goes on along the minus strand of VZQC01005268.1, from coordinate 92,164 downwards.
ATATAGATTAAACTCATGTCTGATCCAATTTTATATTCTCCACCATTACCCACACCCTTAAAATCCATCCCCACACTAAATTCCTTAGGCTTCTGCCAGAAGCAATCAGCGCACATTCATGTCCTTAGTGTGTAGCACACCTATCATGGACCACACTTTCTATCTCACCTCTTGGGGCTTGCTTACCTCAATCTGGTTGAAGTCCTAGAGGCAACAATTTCTGGGCACTGAAGGGACATTAGCTCCCATTCGGAGGGTAGATTGAGTTTACTCTTCATCAGGCCAAGGGTGGGAGGGTGGGTCGGGAGTGGTGGGAATGCATTCAGCTCTGCTGAGGGTGGGGAGATTAATTCCTTAGATACAGAAATCACTCAGAATCGAGGGTTCAATGTCCTCATCATCATGGTTCTCCTCACATATCTCCACCCCAAGTTTCAGGGTTCCACCCTTTCCCACCAGTGTTCTCACTTTGATGTGACATTTCATGGCTGGGAATTAATTGCTGTTGTAAATCAGCCAAATGTATAATAAGGGCTCCAGCTTGAGTTTCCTGCAGCTTTAGCTCTTTGGCTGCTGGAGAGAAGATGCTCTTCCAGGGCACACTTTGAAACTTTAAACTGTTGTTGCAAATCTGGAGCCGGTTAATTTATCACTGGGCTCCTTATTTTCCTCTACTTTATCCAAGAATGCTAGGAGCAACCAGGCAACTCATATTTTTCCTTATTTTTCCACAATTTCTCAAACGTTTATATAGAGTCCTAAATTCCTGCTCCTCACAAGAGGAAGTTAGGGTGCTCAATGAAATTAAGCTCATAATTACATCAACTAGTCTACACCAAGGATCATCATTCCTCTTCATGCCACCAGGAGAGCTTTCAGAAACTCTAGGCTTCATTGCATTGGAGAGCTGGCTCCAGAAACTACCAAGCCCACTAAAGAAATTCATCCTTTCAATTCTGTTTCTCTAGAACCACTTCTGGTACCACAATCTGTGTTAGTCAGGGTTCTGTAAAGAAACATAATCAATAGAACAAATATATAGCTATATACAGATTATATTGATTTGTTAATGTGGCAGAGTTCAAGGAGTCCAACAATAGCTGCACCTCACTGGAGAGGCTGAGAATCCAGTGAACTGCTCAGTCCACAAGGCTGGGTGTCTCAGTAGTCCCAATCTGGTGCTGAAGGCCCGATGGATTCCAGGAGATCTGCCAGTCTCAGTACAAGCTGGGATCCGAAGGGTTGATCACAGCAGTAAGACAAACTCACCAGTGAGAGAGAGGCAAGCCACAGGAAAAAAGGGACCAGCTCCCTCTGCCATGGCCCCATAATACTGCCTGCTGGCAGAAGGTGACACCCACATTTAGGATGGGCCATCCGGCTTGAGGTAGTCCAATCTGAAGATCTTTTTCTCTTATTTGTTCATCCCTAGTCCAGTCAAGTTGACACCCATGATTAAAGCATCACAGAGCTCCATTAATTGAGTTCATAAGGTTTTAACAATACATGTCACAGACTAGGAAATAATTTCCTTTGCCTGTGGGCTCCATGGTCCAAATTAGTACACATAATGGATTTCACTTGAGATTTACAAACCATTTTCCAACACTCCAAGTTCTAATCTTTTGCTATAAGCTTTCCATAGCAGATTTTTACTTAGAAAACCAATACCAGCTTGTTCCTGGATTCAGCAGTACCTTTGAGCAGACATTCCTGTACACAGACCTAGTCACCTAATGCTCATTGGTATAATACATCTCCACTTGTGGAAAAGGGAGGCAGTAAAATTTTAAGCTGATAAATGATTTTGTACTTTCTCCATGAACAAGTTCTAAGATTTTAAAACAGCGAAGATATTCTGCTGCTAGTCATGTGTTTTCCTAAGCTCAACATAAAATACAGTCTCACACTCTCTAGGTATAACATGGATGAAAACCAAAAGAAGCCATTGATTCGCAGTAAATATAACTATAAAGTATTTGTGCATTCTTGTCCATGAAAGGCATTAAAGGAATGCACAAATGAGTCCTTAATTCAGGGTTTGATTTTTTTTTTTTGAGACAGGATCTCCCTATAGCTCTAGCTATCCTGGAACTCACTATGTAGACCAGGCTGGCCTTGAACACACAGAGATCCCCCTCTCTCTGCCTCCTGAGTGCATTCAGGACTTTGTTTTTTTTTTAAACTATGTTATGAGCAATTGCAGAATATAGATTAGCTGGCCTTCCTTTAATATGTGCAACTTAGACTGGAGAGTTGGCTCAGTGGTTTTGTTAATGTGGAGGACCTAGTTTCGATTCTCACTACTACTCACATGGTAGCTAACAACCATCCATAACTCCAGTTCCAGGGGAGCTTACCATCCCTTCTGACCTCTGCAGGCATTGCATGACACACGTGCACTTACATACGTGTGGGCAATACACTCATACACATAATATAGAAATAATAAATAAAATAAAATATGGAACCACTATTTCTATTTGGGGGATTTCTCAGGAATGAACAACCATGCTGTCACACATGGTGGCATTTCTGTGTATTACTAAGTGCCTGTTGATTTCTGTGACAGGGACTGGGGTTTCCTTAAGTAAAGCATATTTTATCAGAGGGCACCAAAAGCACTGCAGCTGAGTGCAGGCTGGGCTTTCCCAGCAGGAGGAAGGTACTAAAAACACTATCTACTAAGCCACCATTAAGAAAAATTACAGTCAGACTTTGTTGCTTGTCTGAAGAATCTGAATTTGCATTTAAAATTACATTTTGGTGTATTCATTTTCATCTTTCTTTTGGCTCTTAAAGCTGGAACAGAGACTCCTGACAACACACACACACACACACACACACGCATGCACACTCACACACACACACTGCCTAAGAGTGGCATTTATTTAGGGGTGGGGAACATATCCTCATGATATTTTTTTCTAAAATATTGTTTCCAGATTAGTTATTTCAGAAAGTCATGTTGACAAGCAGATGGAAGATGGTGTCAGAGATTCTAGGAATCTCAAAGCTTGGATTTCCATTTTAACTTTTCGATTTCTTACCAGTCACTGAGTTTCTGTAGTTCACTACATTATAATGCATACAACACACATATGTGTATGTATATACATATATAAGATATACTCTATATATCCTTTATTATATTAGATAGAAGTGGGTCGCTAGTGCATGCTGGAATACATTAGTTAGCACGTTTTACCAATACACTCATTGAGAATTCAAAAAATATCTCTGTAAATTTCCTATAGTTATAGTTTTTCTACAAGTTTGCTGTTTTGTTCATTATCTTTGCCCTAGAGTAGCTTAACGACTATTAATATTCCTAAGTGATTGTAGGTGTTAAAATGTAAACAACAGGGGCTAGAGAGATGGCCTAGCGGTTAAGAGCGCCGACCGCTCTTGCAGAGGACCCGGGTTCGATCCCCAGCACCCACATGGCGGCCGAGAACCGTCTGAAACTCCAATTCCAGGAGAACTCCAGTTCCAGGGGAATCCGACACCCTCTTCTGACCTCCGCGGCATTGCACGACACCGGTGCACAGACCTGCATGCAGACAGTACATTCATACACATACAGAAATAAATAAAATTAATAAAAAAAAATTAAAAAAAATGTAAACAACAAAAATCCACATGAATTGTCTTGTGATCTTGTTGCTCCATTGAAATGGGCCAGGGCCTCCTCGTTAAATGATTAACACACTTGACATCCTCATACACTCTGCCCTATGACTTTATGTCTGAACAAATGCAAAAAGCATGTTTTGATTTTATTGACGAAGAACAGATGCTAAAGATAAAGCCAAGAACCAAGGTAGACAAGAATAATACAGTTAAAATGTCAGTTTTCCTGGCTGATGCCACAAGCTTACATCCTCTAGTGGTTAGGAGATGCTATAAGCCACAGTAATATTTTATAATGTCATATTTTACAGAAAAAAAACGTAATTCATGGATTAACATACCATCCAAATATCTGTGTCTATACCAAAGTAACCTATCATAACAATTAGTACTGTTTAAATACCTATATATCTAATTGCCTGTGCTTCATTAGTAGGATTGAAAGGTTATTCCTGGACAAACTGTCAGCCCATGAAAGGAAACAGCCAGAATTGACCAGAGTGCAAAATGACAGCTCCAGAGAAAGTAGACTGTTTTGCCTCTCGTCCACCTGTGCTTCTTTTCTAAACCTAGGGAACAATCTGCAGAAGAGGGGACATGGTAGAATGTAAGGGCTGCAATTGGGATGAATGGTGAAACTACAGCAATATAGACTTGACACTTATTTGATCAACTTGATTGAACATACAAGCCCCCCAGCTGGATGGTGGGACCCTTGGGCTATGTGGGTTTGGGCACAACTTCTTGCAAATTGGTTTTACATGAAGGATGCTTGTACTCATAAATTATTACTTATTGTTACAAAATTAAAAAAAGTAATAGAAAAAAAAAGAAAGAAAACATTTATATTAAAATTTTTTAAAATAAAATAAAATGTCAATTTTCCAAAGATCTTTGGATGGAAATGTAGGGCTGTTGTTGGCTCGGGTGGATAGAAAGGCTAATGTCAGATATTTCTAATTTTTCTGCCTTTCTTTTCTATCCTATTGATATATGCCCAAGGACAACCTAGTCTGATTTCTTCCAGAATTCAATGGTTTCTTCCATGAAATGGTTATGGTACAGACAGGGTAAGGAAGAGGGTTGCAATTATAATGAAGCCCCTTAGATGTGAAGCACTTTTACATGCAAAAAAAAAAGTATATACTGGATATTGTTAAAAAAGCATTTTGTGAAAGATAGATAAGATCTTGTCTCTCTGAGGGATATAGCTCTCTGGTAGACCACATGAGACCAGTGTGAATGAGGTCCTAGCTTCAATCCCAGTAGAGGAAAAACAAATAGAAGAAGAGTGGGCAGAAAATGAACAATTGGATGAAATAATTTCTGGTGGTTCTAAGTGTTATGAAAATAAATAAAAATCACAATAAACCAAAAGTATGTGAATGGAGTGATTCAGGGTGACCTGGAAGCCCACTTGAGCTCTTGGACAAGGAGGACCTCAGGCATGTTCAGAGACAACAGAGAGACAATGGAGAGTAAGCAAGAGAGATGCAGTCTGAGAAAGAGGCAGGACCACGTGTTTAGGGCATGAGAGGGCATAGGGCTATGTCTGTGACATAATTATCACATACACACTACTTAGCTTTAAACAAACAGCTTGCTCACAGTTTGAGTTTGGGAATATAGCAAAGCTCTTTTGGGAAACTCTTTTGACACACTGAAGCCACACAACATATTGCCCAGGGGACCTCATGGTTCTTGCCCATCTTGTACCTGGAATCTCACCCAGGGACTCTCTCAGGGCTTCATATCATAAGATAGAAACTCAGCTGTCTGCAAAGACCCTCCTTTCCCCAGCAGTCCAGGAACCTAGTCTTAGAGCTATCACAACACTCATGCCAGACTTCTTTAAAGGGAGGAAAATTCAATACCTTCCTTTCATGGGAGGGTGTCCAAGAATTTGTGGCCATATAGAATATGTCAGAGACTTCTACAGTCTACAAGCAATCTACAGGCTGTGAATGGTATGAAAATTACTAGAAGATTTTAAATATGGTAATAACGTGATTCTATTTTTGTTTTAAAAAGATCATTTTGGATGATAGAGAATTATTTAAATGACAAGGGGAAAATCAGAGCAACCAGAGAGCTTCTACGGTTGTCTAGATAGATCATAGCAGTGGGAAAGAGTGAGTAGGTAAGAGAATACTGTTAGGGATTTGCAGCTGCTTAATTTGCAGGAGAGAAGTACTGCAGGAATGCCAGCGACTTTACTGAGGATTGGGATGACTGTGACAGCATTCACTAAGACCAGGAAAGAAAAATAAAACCGTCCCCATGTCTCGGAAAACTGTCCCAGTCACTACACAGGGTAGCTATATGGTAAGCATTCTTATGGCCAGTCTATCCTCAGATGAGACCAATGGGGCTCGTAAAAAAGTTTTTTTAAAAAGTTAATATCTAAAACACAACTAAAAAAATGGAAGAGTTGATACAAAATTATTTCTGATATCTAGTTATGCATCCTCCCATTACACAACATACTTAATTACCAGTCACTAGTATAATAAACAAGTTTGCAACTATTTTTTCTCATTTTGAACCTACTCAACACATGTTTTCTTCTGCATGAAACAGAAGCAATGATGGTGAACAGAAGCAAAAGTTTCCTTCTTACCAGCCACAGAATTTACACTGACTTGAGTTTCCCCAGATTCTCATTGTGTAAATCAACTTTCTACATGTACATGTTTGAAGTTAAAGTGATAACAAAAAAATGAAAAAAGGAAAAGTGATATCTAGCACAGCAGGCCTGGAGGTTCTCATTCTTATTATTTCTGCCTTCCTTTGACTTAAATAACCTTATAAAAGCTTTATAAACTTGTTCCAATTTCCCCTCATCAAAATAGTATTATTTTTATTAGCTACATCATGAACATATGATAAGGAAAATGTTGGCAAAAATATTTTATAAACCTCAAGAAAGCCTAGATAATTTATTACTATTAATTTTTCAAAACAACATTTTCAATATTATTTTCATTGCAGAAGTGTCCCATTATTAAATTTTCAAAATATCCAAAATAACTCAGAATGTTGACTCTTTCATCCTATGTAGAATTATATTCCTGCATTCCTCTAAACCATATTAATTAGCATGCAATACTTAACCAAATTATGCTAAAATACTCATCACAAATGGAAATCACAACATAGTAAGAAAACAAATATTCATGGAGAATCTTAGTCAGCAAGGCTGTCTGGGACCTTTATTCCCAAAGTATAACTATTGGTCAAATATTTATGACCACAGAAAATTTTTTTAATTTTAATGTTTTAAGTTTTTATATATATTTTGTACAAAATTATCAAAACTAGAGACCACAGAAAATTTTTATCCTCCATGCCTTTGTCCATATATTGGTGTTGCCACTGTGAGAATCTTCCATTTGAGGAAAGCCAAACATCCTTGCACACACACACACACACACACGATACCTTTCTTCCACTCTGAGCAATGTTCCTTTGCCACTTATTAATATTGATTGTGGCTTTTTTTGTGTCTCTTTGAGTTCCAGCTGGCCTGGAATTCACTATGTAGAGCAGACTGGCCTCAAACTCACAGAGATACACCTGCCTTTGTCTCCCAAGTTCTGAGACTAATGATGTGTGTCACCATGACTGGCTTGATTGTGGCTTTCTAAAAAATATTTTATATATTATTTTTATTTTATGTGTATAAATGTATTGCCTGCGTGTGTGCAAGTACACCCATGTTGTGCAATGCCTGTGAAAGTCTGTGAAGGTGTCTAGTCCACTGAAGTTACAAATGGTTGTTAGCTGCCATGTAGGTGCTGGGAATCAAACCTGAGTTCTCTATAAGAAGTGGTGCTCTTAACTGCTGAGTCCTCTCTCCAAGACCTTGACTGTAGCTTTTTAAATTATGAAATTAAAGGAGGGAGTGCTGTCCACATAATCATCTGGTGGTGAGATCCAAATGACATGTTTTTCTGTAGAAACAAGCCAGAAACATCAAAACTGCTGGGATCCTTTTCCCCAGTGGTCTAGTGGGTCAAAAAACTCTGCTGTATAGAGTAGCTCCAAATGGAAAAAAAAAAAAAAAGTCAAAACTTTTCTCTTCTGCTGGTTTAGAGAACTTGATTTAACTAATTTTGAAATACTGAATGTTGACGTCTAAATAAACTTTCAGATTATTACAAGATTGATTGAAGTTTCTGAGAAAATGCAACCAAAAGACCTTTGGATTACAGAGCAACTAGGATGGAGTTAAACATTCTACCAGTGTCATTTACTTTAAAATCAAAATTAAATAACAAAAATTCCAAAGCGTAAAATTCTACCCACCTGGTCTTTCTTCTTTCTCAGATGTCAACAATTAACACTGTGCAGAACTCCCTGTTCCTTCCAGGTTGACCCCCTAGTCTCTCTGTGTGTCCTGTGAGTCAGCCCTGGAAGGACCAGTTGTGTTGCTCCCCCAGCCTGTGGTGACTCCTTTCATATTCACTATAGCATCTTACAGCCTCTCGGCACCTGCAATTTTGAAATAAAATATTATTATATCATGCTAAATACTTTTTAAATGTTTATTTACTGGCTAGCAAACAGTTCGAAGTCCTTAATTTTGCTCTCCAAGTCAAGGCTGCGTCTAGGGTATGTGTAGATCTGTCCAAATCTTTCATGTAGAGCTCCTATCTATATACATAATTTGATTAAAATCCTAGGCCCACTGGGCGTGGTGGCGCATGCCTTTAATCCTAGCACTTGGGGGGCAGAGGCAGGCAGATCTTTGTGAGTTCAGGGCCAGCCTGGTCTACAGAGTGAGTTCCAGGACAGCTGAGGCTACATGGAGACCCTGTCTGGAAAAAGACAAAAAAAATAAAAAATAAAATAATAAAATAAAATCCTAGGCCCAAATTAGTTATTTATAAAGACTGAAAGCAACAAAAGAGACTTAAGTCTTTGTTCACTACCCACTGGATCAGGTTTGGAGTCTATTAGTCTGTTCAGGCACCATCTATCAATGTTCACATCCAAAACACATCTTGATCATGTTTTGAGGTTTTATCTTGGTTTTTATTAATGATGTCTCATTTTGTATGGAGGATTTTTTCTCCAATTTTTACTTTTATTCTTTTTCTTATACTCCACAAGTCTTTGCATCTAATCTGAGTTTAAAAAAAAAAAAAAGATGTTTTTAGATTTTCCCACTAAGGAAAAAAAAAAGAAACAAGCAAACAAAACTACAAGCGATGCTGCAGGAATCATCACAGCACAAAGGCTATTTGGCATCTATCTGTATTAATGTAGTCGAGGTTCTGCCTCTGAAGCTTCTTACTAGTATTTAGAGAATGCAGCTTACATCATATCACTCATGACACTTCCTGGGCTTTCAAACTACCCATGATTACCAAGTTCCAATCACTCTTGAAGATTGTTTCTGTACATGATGCTGACCACACAGACCTCACCCAGAGTGATCAGGAAAACACTACTAGCAATTCTTTCTCTGCCATACTAAATGTACTGTTCTAATTGTTTTTATATAAATGTAGAATAGCTTTCATGTAGATTTTCTCCTAAATTCTTGCAATTACAATTTTTTCTATAGTTTTCTCATTTTCAATGTTGATGACATTGGTGTGTCCCACAAATCACTATTTCTGTGAAAAGAGGGGAGGGGCCTGTGGTGAAGTTGAAAGGGCTGCCCTACTTACATAAGAAATGTCTTCCCCTTCTCACCATGCCTCAGAGCCAGCCTGAAAGAACATCTGGTCACCTAACAATGGAAGAGTGGAGAGAATATGACCCAGAAGCACTTGATAGGCTTTACTAAATATGGATAGTCTGGAGAAATTGAAACTTCACATCTCATTCCTGAAAGTAGGAGGAACCAACCCCTAAGTCATTTTGGCAGGTGCATCTAGAATATGCAATTCCAACAAAATACAAAATAAGGATGGAATTCAGCTCTTCACTCCTGATTTTGTCACTTCACCAGAAATTCTAATGTTGTTTTTTTCAAAGAAGATACATACTTTGAACATAGTAGGACTGAATTACAGTGAAAGTACTTTTATTCTCCTTTCTGGAGTATTCATCATCTGATTTCTGCAGGCTTGTTTTTCCTAAGACTACGCAGATCTCCACTTGAATGAGAACCAGAGTCATCTGGTTTCACCTTCCAGATTGAGTGACTCACTTATGACTGTGATGGCAGCTGCTGATGGCCTGGGTCAGGCTGACCTAGTCCACTCTCTGTAAATCTATTATGGTAATGCTATTTTCCAGAACTACATGTAGGATGGTTAGGAAAGGTGTCTGGAAAAATGTCAGAAGCAGTCTGAGTTTTCAAGGAAGCTGGTTGTTTTCCCTCAGTGCCTAACACCCATTCTGAACTCTGAGAGCGGGAATACTGTATATTTCAATGCATCTGTTGTACAACTGCTGAGTTCAGAGTACTCTAGCAAGGGCTGGGTAATCACACAGATGGTGTGCTTCACAACCAAAATCACTTGCTGTAGATGCCACGTTCAGAGAGAACATGTAAATACTTGGCACAGTTGTGAGAGTTTTCAGAGGTGTTAGATTCATTTAGAGAGTTACAGCTTTCATGGTGACAGCTTCTCATTTGGGGCTAGCAGGATTAATTCTTGCTTTCTTATTTTTGCTCTTGACATTCCAGAAATTGCCATACAACTTCCTGATCTAACTTGAGTTCAGAGTTGTGTTTTTCTTATTCTTTCCCTGTTTCAAAAGGGCTGATGTACCAACAGCAGCGCAGAATCAGAAAGCCTATGGGGCCAGTGGAAGCTTGTGTGGCCTCGAGTACACAATGGGGCTCCCAGGTCCATGCATGTGTGTGTGTGTGTGTGTTTGTGTGTGTGTGTGTGTGTGTGTGTGTGTGTGCCTTCCCCATAGTTCAGTAAATGCCACCAGCAATTAATGCTATCTTCTTTTTCTCATCCCAAATGTACTATAAAAGCAGTGAATACTAAGCACATATTTCCTCTGGACTTTCACATATTTGTTAAACATTTTTAATTAAGATTAAGTGACAACTATAAGCATTCCTTGATTCCTTGGGTCACTGTACAGGATCTGGGCTTCCCAGCAAGAGCTAAGTAATAACATCATGGAAAAGTACAGCTGAAAACGTCTAGAAAGACAAAGAGTAAGATATACCTGGGCAAGACATGGTAAGGAATGTGGGAGAAACGATTGACAGTCAAGATAAGATGTAGCAACAAAGGAACCAGGGGCACCATCCCCTTCCTCCCCCCCCCCAAAAAAAACCTGAGGACCAGATCCTCAACTGACCTTGAGAAAACAAAAAACAGTGTGGCCTAACATGTCCAAAAGGAAAGTATAACCAGAAATAAATAATTAGTAAGGCCTGAGAAACTGTACTTCGGGTATAAAACTTGAGATCTTAGTAAAAGACAAAAAGTAAAAAAAGAGAGCACAGTTGTTTTGCCTGTCTTACTGGCATGTGCAGCTACCCTGAGGCTGCTACTGCTTTTGCCATCCTTCAGAGAAATGAGACAGCTTTTCAACCTTCCAATATGGACTGAAGACTCATGTCTCTCCAAGAATCCTCCAAACCTTCAGTGCCAGATGGGGACTGCTGAGACATCCAACTTGTGGACTGAGCTACTACTGGGGTTTCAGCCTCTTCAGAGTATAGACTGCCATTGTTGGACTACCCAGGCTATATCATGGAGACCAGTACAGGAAGATCAAGACTGGACGTAGTGCTTACTGGACCTCATTTAGTGACCATGGGAAGGGAAGGCCCCAGTGTGAAGCACAAGAGCAGGACTGATGGTGGTTTGGGCTTGCCAAGGAGGAGCCTTCAAATATGATATCTTTCAGCCTAATAAAAAAAAAGAAATCATAAACTGAAGATGCTAAAAGATATATATATGGCATGCATATATACATATTTTGGAGTGATGCAGATTGGAACAACAACAGCAACGACAAAAGACTAGGTCAAAGAAATGCTGAAAACAGTAAATTTCTACATCAAAAATTTTAAAAGAAACTGAGAAAAAGATGAAAAACATGTTTGACAGAATGCATGAGCTCTGGTGGGGTGGGGGGGCAAGGAAGGGGGAGTGGGTCTAGACTTGATTGGAAATTTTGTATGAATTGCACAAAGCTTCAATAAAAATTTGCTTTTAAAAAAAAGATGTAGTAAGACAGGATCACGGCTAATGGAAGACACAGAGCAAGATAACTGGGAGAGATTAAAATGGCTCAGTAGCCCTCCTAAGTAAACCTACATTCTAGACAATACAATATGTCATCCCATGGGAAAATAATCAAATATAGATAGAAACAGTAGTGTCATGACAATATACAGACTTTCGTGAATAATTTTGAGTATGGAACTTCAGGTTTTGTGGGGAAAATAGCATTTATATTGTTTCTTTTAAGTGCCTAGAATTGTAGCAACCCAAAGGAAAGGGGTAAACAAAAGTTTCCAATGTTTGTTCCTCCTAATTCTATAATGCACATAATAATAGCTGACACATAATGGCCAGTCAAGCAAATGAATTAAAGGAGTGAATGAAGAGAATGTTTGACTAGTGATTTAAGACTCAAACTTCTAGAACACACTTTAACATAACTAACATTATTCTCCTGATTATATTAATGAGAATGAAAAATGTACAGTTAGAATTTATAATCAAACAAAAACAATAACATTAGAAACCAAATTATTAAGTGAACCTAGGGAACTGGAGACATGGATCAGCATTTAAGAGCATTGGCTGTTCTTTTTTTTTTTAATTTTTTTTTAATTTTTTATTTATTTCCGTATGTGTATGAATGTATTGTCTGCATGCAAGTCTGTGCACCCGTGACGTGCAACACCGCGGAGGTCAGAAGAGGGTGTCGGACTCCCCTGGAACTGAAGTTCTCCTGGAATTGGAGTTTCAGACGGCTCTCGGCCGCCATATTGGTGCTGGAGATCGAACCCGGGTCCTCTGCAAGAGCGGTTGGCGCTCTTAACAGCTAGGCCATCTCTCCAGCCCGCATTGGCTGTTCTTGTGGAGGACCTGGCTCAGTTGCCAGCACCCTTACCCATCTAACAACCATCCAGAACTTCAGTTCCAGGGGATCCAACATCCTTTTCCAGTCTCCATGAACCCTGCATAATATGGGTGCACTTACACACATCCAAGCAAAGCACATATCCACATGAAATAAAGATAAATCCATCAAAAAATTTAAATCTATTTAAAAAGAAGTGAGCCTAGAAAGCCAAACGGGAAACAGAGCGAGGGAAGCACTGTACCCCATAAAAGAGCTGGCATCAAGGACAAAGTTAGTGAGGGCTCTGGCAGCGACATTTTAAAGTCTTTTCTGTTCATAAATTTTCTATATAAAATTATCACATAATATATAAATACATAAATAGAAAACATAAAATTTGGGGGGAAAGTGGAATAAAATTGCACTCCTAAGCCTAGCATCTGGACAGTTTGACACAGCAGCATCGGCCCCTTCATTGCCTCCTTTACACTGTTTGTGCTAGTGTGTAAGCTATCTGAGCTCATATCCATCTGTAAAATGCTTTGTTTCTTTTTCTCATTTTATCATGGAGAGAAAAATAAAATTAATTAGAAATAATTCTTGCCTGATTTACTACAATTTTCTGAAATATCAAAAGATGAGAAAACTTCTAGAAGTAACTTTTGATTACTTGTGTTTTGTCACTTACCTGGCAGCTACTCAAAGCTGTTAGAACAGGAGTAAACTCTCATCATGAGAGCTAGAGGCAGGCATTGTAGAGTTCATGGTCTCCCACCCACCCTGTCTCTATTGGCATGTTGATTCTGTCTTGAACAGCTGCCCACCTCTTCCTGTTTACAATGTGCAGGAACGTTGGGTAAGCTTGGCTCTCCCTTTGATCAGAAAACAAGACATTGAGGGTCCTTCCCCACCCACTCACTAGGCACACCTCACTTCCTCATCAATCAAAACCTGGATCACATGACCGCTTTCAAGTACAAAAGATGCTAGGAAATTAGCAAAGAGGGTTATAACCATAAACAGTGATGAGCCATTCGTTGTGGTAAACTACGTGCTGCTACCAAAAAAACCTGAGGTTTTTCTTAATAAAGAAGGGAAAACAGATGTGACCAATTTGCCAGCCATGGCTACGTACTGTTAGGAGCCACAGATCACATGATGAAACCCCCTAACGTCACGGGTGTGTAACCAGCACTTCCCATCCTTTAGAACAGGCTCACTCACTCCACTTCCTCTAAAAACCTTCTGCCCAGTCTGTAAGTGCACATAAGTCTGTGCACCCAACCTCATTTCATTAAGACATCTCATAGATTTGAACAGGAGTACAGCGCAGCCCCACTTTCAACCAGTGTTTGCTGGCCTGAGTGTTCCTTAGTGCTAATTCCTCTGTAGCAGGCAGGTGATGGGCCAGATGCAATCTGCCCATTGGTAAGGCGGTATTAGAGCACAGACATGGTAATTAATTTATATATTGTTTATGGCTCTTTCAGCCTTGTTGAAACAAAGGCCATGGGAGCTCCAAAACTCAAATTACTTTAGTATCCGTTTTCTTATAGAGAAAACTGTCAACTCTGAGCCTAGATGTATTTCAATTTTCTGCCTTACATTCCTGTCATATTTATAAGAGCTTAGACCGGGGGCTCAGCAATTAAGAGCACTCACTGGTTACTCTTCCCAGCACCCACATGGCAGCTAACAACCATTGGTAACTCCAGTTCCAGGGGATTCAACACACTCTTCTGACCTCCACAGGCATTGTGTAACACAGGTGCACTTACGTACATCCAGGCAATACACTCTTACACATAAAATGAAAAAAAAAAACAATAAATTAAAAAAAAAAATAGAGCTTAAACCTGAAGAGACAGGAAGTCAATGGACCAACAGGGTAAGAAGCTCTGACAAAGTAACTGACATACAGATGGTATCTCAGTAGTATTTACTGAATTAATCCAAGACTAACTGAAAGTTGACTAAGGTGAAAAGTCCTAGTATGTAGAGTGTGGACTAGGGATCTACCTTTCTGTTTTAAGACCACTCTGTGTCTCAGTATTCTGGTGCATAAAAGAGAAATAATAGGTTTAATGAAGTATGGAGTGCTAAGAATATCACTAGGCACATAGCAGCCCCCCCAAAAGCTAGAGGAAAGTGGTGAGAGACTCCTCTTAAATATGTCTCTTTTTTCCCTTTTTTTATGAATCTTTGCATCTATTCTGCAAAAAAAAAAAGAAGCAGTATCTACCTTTTTCTGGCAACTCTAAATCAAGCCTGGTGTAAAAGGAGATTTGAGGCAGATGTTTGCAGGGATATCCAAGAAACTAATTGCTAGTAACAGGGTCAGAGAATGAACTAGCACATACAGAGGGGGGAATCGAAAAGTCACAAGCACGTCAACAGAACACACTGAACTCTGCTTCCCCTGATGAGAGGTACCAGCACCTCAGCCCTGAGGTGAATGGCAGGGGAGCTTTCATTGAACTGTCAACTAATGAAGTGGTGAGACATTAACAGGCCCTGTAATTTGCACACTAATTCTCCCTAATGCCACCTGGGGGCTTCCAGCCAGCAGGGGAAAATGGTGTGGTCCAGCCAGCCTCCAGCAGCCAGCACAGCCTTGCTGCTATTCTCCTCCTTGCCAAGCGTCAGAGCAAGCCAGCTTGTCGCCATCCTCTGTGCAGGCAGCAGCTGGCGGACTTCCCCCAGAGCACGGGCAGGCCTGGACCTTAAGAGCAGCCGAAGACAATAAAAGGAATTTTAAAAGCTTCTACATGTTTGTACTTTCTGCATGTACTCTCTTCAAAAGTTCATTCAACATCTCTACCATCCCCCAAAGAATCAGTCCATAGCCACTATAATCAATGTTCTTCCTCAAGTGAAGCTCGAAGATTTGGGAGGGGGGGGGGGTTGATGGCGTTCAGCAGCTGCCACCACTGCATTTATCATTATTTTTAAAAAGCTTTTTATTTCTTTTAAAGCTTCAAAATATCCCACAGCCATATAAATGTGGCACTGTGCACAATGTTCCTTCCTAGACTCTCCTTGAACGAAGAAGTAACAGTTCTCACCAACAGAACACAGCAGAACAAAGTAAGAAAAGAATGCCCCAGTCTCCTGGCATATTTCCCGCAAGAGCGCAAGTCAGAGCTGAGGAGAGAGAGCAGAACCCAGAACCGTTTCTCATGTTGCAGGCATACAGTTCCTTGGGCATCCTCCAGACTGTCAAATGAATAACGCTGCAGCTTGCCACTCACTCCATATACTGTAAGCTAAGGCTGATTTTTTAAGATCATTAGAAAAGGAGAGAATGCTACACTCCTCTTGGTTTCTCTGGGGTCACAGTATAATTGTGCAGCGGGAGAAACGGGGCCCCAGAGATGGCGTGACAGTCACTTCTCATTACCTCCCACTTGGTTCATTAGGTCTGTAGACAGCAATTGCCCGTGTGTGGATACTTCCATTACACAGAAGCATGTAATGTGCTCTAGACCCCGCACAGTTTCCAAACACGGAGAAAGCTGTTTATTCCGGGCACATACCTATCTTATTTCCAGAGGCCCTATCACAAGAATGAAAAGTGACATAAGGGATAGATTAGTGGTAATCAATACAAGGGAACCAGAGGGCCATGTGTGCTTGCACCCGGTGAGCTATATATGTGTGTGCATCCCACCCCGACTCTTTGCACATCAAGATTTACTTTAGCAAGAAGTCTGGTTCAGGTGCACTATATGTAGGCTTCTTTGTGTAGCTTTCGTAGTTGCCATCTCTCTCTCTCTCTCTCTCTCTCTCTCTCTCTCTCTCTCTCTCTCTCGCACACAAATACCACATATAAAAACTTTCTCATTTACAAGGGTAGACCTAGGAACCATGTGATAAAGGCATGCTACTTCACACTTTTTCTCAAAAGGTAAAATGCCCCAGTTATATTATTGGCTAAAGGGAAGTTTAAAAGAGAGGAAACAGAATCATAGCATACCAAATAAGGATTATAGTCTTTTTCTTTAGAAACAAAAAAAGCACTTCTTTCCAATAACAAAGGAAAATAAAATGAATACAGATGCCCATGGTGGAAAAAATTTTGAAGTGCTGTGTACTGCATGTTACATTCTGGAAATTCATGATGATGTTAGTGTTTTAAAGCTTCTGATCCAGTTTTGGCAGCACCATTTGCTGAAGATGCTATCTTTCCTCCAATGAGCTTTTTTGACCCCTTTATCAAATATGAGGTGACTGAAATTGTATGAGCTCAAGTTTGGATCTTCAATTTTGTTCCATTGGTCAACGGGTCTGTTTTTGTGCCAGTACCAGGCTGTCTTTATGACTATAGCCCTGTAATGTAGCTTGAAGTCTGCTATAGTGACCCCCCCATTGCATTTTTTACTCAGGGTTGCTTTAGCTATTCAGTGTCTGTTGTTTTTCCATATGAATTTAAATATTTTTTTTCCCAAATCTGTAAAGAAGCTCATGGGGATTTTGATTGGGATTGCACTGAATCTGTATGTTAATTTGGGTAGAATGCACATTTTTAGTATATTAATTTTTCCAATCCATGAGCATGGGAGGTTTTTCCATCTTTTGATGTCATCTTCAATCTCCTTCAGGGGTTTAAAATTTTTGTCATATAGATCTTTGGTGTCTTTGGTTAGGTTTGTTCCCAAGTATTTTTTGAGGCTATTGTGAGTGGGAAGGTCTCCTTATATTCCTTCTCCAATCATTTGATGTTGGTCTAAAGAAAGGCTACTGATTTTTTAGGTTCATTTTGTATCCTGCCACTTTACTGAAACTCTTAATCATTTCTAGAAGGTTTCTGGTGGAGTTTTTAGCATCCCTCAGGTAAACTATCATATTATCTGCAAAAAGGGATCGTTTTACTTACTCACTTCCACTTAGTAATTCTTTAATTTCCCTTTCTTGCCTTATTGCCCTAGCAAGTGTTTCAAGCGCTATATTGAAGAGGAATGGTAATAGGGGCAGCCTTGCTGGGTTCCCACCTTTAAGGGAATGTTTCTAGTTTTTCTCTATTTAAGATGATGTTAGCTGTGGCTTTGTTATATATGGCTTTGATTATATTGGGGAATGTTCCTTTCAGTCCAATTCCCTCTAGAACTTTAAACATGAAGGGATGCTGGATCTTGTCAAAGGCTTTTTCTGCATCAAAGATGATTATGTGATTTTTGTATTTCAGTCCATTTATGTGTTTTATGATTTTATTGGTTTGCATATGTTGAACCATCCCTGTATCTCCAAAACTGGATCACCATTTGTAAAGAACAAAATTAAACCCCTACCTCTCACCCTATACAAAAATTAACTCCAAGTGGATTGAAGACCTCAACTTGAAACCCAACACTCTGAGGTGATAAAAGAAAACGTTGGTAGCAATCTATAAGACATAGGAGTAGGGGGGCTGGAGAGATGGCCTAGCGGTTAAGAGTGCCGACTGCTCTTACAGAGGACCGGGGTTCGATCCCCAGCACCCACATGGCGGCTGAGAACCGTCTGAAACTCCAATTCCAGGAGAACTCCAGTTCCAGGGGAATCCTATACCCTCTTCTGATCTCTGCTGCTTTGCATGACATGGGTGCACATACTTGCATGCAGACAGTACATTCATACACATACAGAAATAAATAAAAATTAAAAAAAAAAAAGACATAGGAGTAGGAAAATCAAACAGCAGCTGCCAGGAAATAAGGTCAACAGTTGACAAGTTGGACCTTATTAACCTCAAAAGTTTCTGTACAGCAAAAGAAACAATCAGGGAGTGAAGAGAAAACCCACAGAGTGATAGGAAACCTTTACTACTGATACATTTGACAGAGTATTAACTTCCAGAATATATAAACTACTCAAAAAACAAAGAAGTAAGAAAACAAATGACTCTCTCAAAAGATGGAGTGAAGAGCTGAACAGAGACTTTGCCAGTGAGAATGTAAAGATGGCTGAGATACATTTTTAAAAGTGTTCAACATCATTAATAATTAAGGAAATGCAAATTAAAAGCACTCTAAGATATCATCTCACTCTGATAAGAATGGCTAAGATCAAGAAAACAAAAGACACCAAATGCTGGAGAGGTTGTGGGTAAAAGAGAACACTCATCCACTGCTGGTGGGAATGTAAACTTTTACAACCACTGTGGAAAGCAATGTGGAGAACCATTAAAAGACTCAAAATGAGCCTACCACCTGACCCAGCCATACCACTTTAGGGTATATACCCACAAGGCTCATCCTACTACAAAGATACATGCATGTTTATTGCAACCCTCTTCACAATAGTGAAGAGCTGGAACCAACCCAAATGCCCCTCAACTAACTAGTAGATGACTGAAATGTGGTACATCTACACAATGGAGTACTGCTCAGCAGTAAAGAAAGATGACATCATTGCAGGTAAATGGATGGAAGTAGAAGATATTATGCTAAGTGAAGTAACATAATCCCCCAAAACAAATGCAAAATGGTTTCCCTCATTTCTGGATACTAGCACCAAATCCTCCAATTGAAAGGCAAGCTGAGCAACGTTATTGTTATATTTCTTTCTACCTGAAAGCAACTGTGATATTACAATGTGAATCTCTTAATGGGCCCTAGAATTAACTTACACTTATTTTCAGATATGGTAATTAATGTATATGGGTGGAAGGTATATATTCATATTTTAGAGTAATATAAAATTAAAGGGAAAAATGTGAATTCCTAAATATATTTTGGAGTTAACAGTTTATTCCCAGAGGACATAATTCTGGAACATATATAACATTTATATAGGCATATTTTGGAAGAATAAAAATGGGAAGGAACAACAACATAAGGACTGAGTCAATGAATGGATTGATACAGTTAAATTCTTCCCAAAGCAATAAACTTCTTCAGAGTGAAACTTTAAAAAGACTGAGAGAAAGATGAAGGACATGTGTGGCAGAATGCATGAACTGAGGTGGTGTGGGGTAAGGGAAAGGGGAATATGTCTAAATTGAACTGAAAAATGATGTATGAAATACACAAAACATCAATTTAAGAAAAGCTTCTGAAAATTACTGTTTCCAAAAATCCATTAAGTTACTGTTATTTTCTTTCTTTCTTACCAACTTCCTGTGAGACAATTACTACAGGGGGAGTCCCGGTCTACTCTGATTTCATCATTTTGGAAGGTTTCATATATACTAGTAATTCTCAGACTTTTGGAGGCATTCAAACCACCTAAGGAAATAGTCTTTATTAATCATTTAGTAAACTCCATAGGGCTCAAGAACCAGAATACTTAACAGCCACTTCTAATATAGAAAGCTCATAGCCCCTCAGTCTCACAAGGGGAAATACTAATCCATATGAGGTCATTGTCCAAATACACCAGAGACTGTCCTACACATTTGTAACAACAAAGCTTGCAGTTTATAGGTTGGAAGTCTGTAGCCTTGACTCTGAAAGTTGACCAAGTTTATCATGATTTGCAAGGACTTCTAAATATAAAAATAAATTTTGCCTAAGAATTGACCACAACTTATCACCCATTCAACTCTGCACTAAGCTTTAAAAGTTTATCTCTTTGTCTCTTAGAGTCACTCACTCATTTGCTTCACTAACCCAGCTTAATGTATTTACTCAGTCAACAGTTATTTACAGAGTATATTCTATGTGTCAGACACTGGATGACATGCTAGGAATATCAATGAATGAGAGCCAAAAGAGTCTTCTGCCTTGTAAGCTTATACTCTACCTAGCAAGGGGGAACCAGACAATGAAACATCAATGAAATAAACAATTAAAAACTGAACTAGATTTAAAAGAGGATTCCTGTTACAAAAGAAATAGAGCAGGCTAGGAGAAATGAGACGTGTGGATGGGCAGAGGACAGCCATTTTCAAAAGTGCAATGGAATTGCCAATTTTCATGAAAATTGGCAATTGAGTAAAGTCTTATAGCAAGGAAGGGAGGTTGCCTTTTAGATCTGTAGAGTGTGAGTCCAGGTATAAGCAATGAAAAGGAAGCTGCCAACTCCTAGCCCCACCACATGTGGACCAGAAAGGAGGCAAAGGAATGTACGGTAAGAGTGGCAAGGAAGTGAAAGAAATGCCACCATAACGGTAACAAGAGCTAATCTGTCAGGGCTTTGACATACTGCAGCATTGAGCAGAGAAATGAGATTGCCTAGCAGCATTTATAAAGGGTTTGAATGTGCTCTGCATTAAGCATAGATTAACTGGGTTTCTAGTATATGCCAGTAATGGAGTCCTTTCCTCAGAGTGTTCAGAGTCCCTGGGATTCTGGACCTACTCACCAAGGTCAGTAGGAGGGCATATTACAATTATTGTCTTTATCCTTTGCATGCCAAAGCCTCTGCTCAGTGTTCACTTTGTGATCTTGCCATCCAAACCCTGCTTTGTCCTAAGGCTAGAGAAGGAAGACCTACCAACAGGATACTGAGGTGCCTGGCTCTGCCCTGAGCAGACTGTGTGGCCCCTGGCAAGACACCCGCCCACTCTCTTCTTGGCCTCTCCATCTGTTTACACAAATTCCCACAGAAGTATGTTTTTGGGTCTGATAAGACAACCAGCACTGAGAGCTGCAGGGTGTAATGGAAAACTGACAATTTTAATTTTCCCTCAAATTATCATACTCTGAAATAAATACAGTTGAATAGAAGCTTCATTTATTCAATCTGGCAACCTTGCCACAGCTGAAGACAGTCTACAAGTTGGCAGACCAGAAGCGAGGAAAAAAAAACTTTCTTAGTTCCTGGAGATGAAACCTGCTAGTTATCAAAAACTGAAATTCTGAGACAGAGAGGGGAGGCGGGTGGAGATCGGATCTGGGGGAAAGCCATTCACGGCAACTTCTCTGTTTGGAACTTGAACTTGCTTGCCTCCTGCTCAGTTCTTTCTGTCAAAGAAGTATGTAACAAGTCACATTGAACTTCAGCTTCAAAAAAAAATTCTAAATGATCAGGTGTGGCTTGATATCCTTTCCTGTCACTCATTAATAGACACTAAAGAGGTGAGACTTCCATTCATAAGAAATAGAACATTTAATCACAGATTTCAAGGAATACTGTTTGCTAAACCACAATCACTGCCCAGCACTGTGCTGCCTCCAGCATGCATCCGCAGCCTTTACAAAGAGCAATACCATTTTTATCAAATGCTTATGATGTAATCCTGCTGAAATGGGGGGGGGTGGCAGGATTCAGGGATTTGGCAGGCAATTGGGAAAAGAGAAATGCAATACAATGTTAGTTCAGCCTGGGGTCTGTGTTGGAGCTGAACTACTCCAGATGTTTTTCTTTTGTCTACATTTAATGGTTCTTCTAAATACCACATCTTAGTATCAGCCAAGCCAGCAAAATTTACAACATACTAATTAATAGCAAGATGCTTAGCTAAGCAATTCTGTGTCTGAGTATGTAATTATATTTTTAGAGTTTTTCTCTCTCTTCTTTTCTTTTACCTTTCTTCTGCCAGATTTTTACTATGAACAAGGGGAGTAGTCATAGTATATAAAATCTCATGTGCCTGAAGCATGATTAATTTTACTTAAACAATAAGAAATGCTAAAGCACTCATTCTTACCATAGTTATACTGGCTATATCAATCATTAGCTTGAAACAAAGGAAGTTGTACAAAGAGCAAAACCTGCACTCACAAAGGGTAACTATAGGTTATACCTTGCTATGGCTTCTTCATACTAAGATTGGCCAATTTTCTGTTTATTTGCTTTTTGTTTCCTTGCAGTACTAGGGATCAAATTCAGGGCCTACACATGCTAGGCAAAGGTTTTATCACTGACTTATACCCATTGACCCAACTAAGTTTTAAATTAAAATTTAAATGAATTATTTTGTCTATTCAAGACTCTTGAACCTCCAATTACTAGTAGAACATATTGCTGAACCTGCCTTGCTAATCCTCAGGCCTGGATCAATCCAATCCTTTTCTCAGCTCCTGCTTCTAGGCAATTGAGCACAGAGACAAAAATCACAAAACTCCATTTAGTAATTGAACTGTCCCAGATCTATGATCCAAAATGCCAGCTAAGCTCCCATGGACTGGGGAGTCCTCTTATTTGTCCCTTGTCAGCTGCATTTTGCATTTCCCCTGTAGTTCTTCCAAACTGTTTGCATGGTCTACAACCCTCTTACCCTAGACTGTGATCATGCTCATATAGTTCAGGCAAAGTAGAGTTCCCGTTCTTCCCATACCAGTGGGCTGCCCTATGTGGAAAGCTCCCTTCCCTGTCACTTTCTCCCAAGGCAGAAAATAATTACCTCTCCCAGTACCCAAAGTGAACACTTGGAGCATCACCCATCCTCTCTCCATTCACTTTCCAGGATTGTTACAGCAATCACTTCTCCTCACAATCTGGTGTTTTAATCCATCACTCTGCACTCAACCCCTACCCTTCAGTCTACTCGTGCATTCAACTTTTGTCTTATCAGCATGCATAGACAGAAACACAAGAAACACAATTCTTTAATCACTTCAGCTTCTTACTCAGGCTGAAAATTGCCTTGTAAAATAATTATCTGTTTACATGACAATTCTTGACTGGTCCAGCAGTTTTTAATTGTTATATCAAAGATCCCTTGAGAATATGATTAAAATAATGGACTTTCTCTCTGGAGACATGCATTTCCACGCACGCGATCACATGCACATGCACATGCACACAAACACAAGCACAAGCACAAACACAAGTACAGCACAAACACAAGCACAAACACACACCTGGTACATACAATTCTCCGGTACATACAATTCTCAGTTGCTCACTGACCATCTATAAAAGATACCACTCCCGCTGGCCAGTGCTTCCAAGCCTGCCCCTTTCCAATGACACTTGAGGATTACATTTCCTTGGTAACTGCTTTAGCCAATGAAATGTGAGTTGGAAGTGACGTGGCATGTGTGGAAACCCTAAGAGCCTGCATGCTGTTTGTCATGCTTTCTCTTTTTGCTCAGTAACCAAATTTGCTCCTCCAGCTTGGGCTGTGGAGTGCAGAAGACAGAGCACCAGAAATGAGGAGTAAGTGGCAAACCCAGCTGTTTAGAGGGGCTGAAGTGTGTGTGTGTGTGTGTGTGTGTGTGTGTGTGTGTGTGTGTGTGTGTGGTGGGGGATTGTACAACCGTGTCTGTCCTGCTTAATACTAGGACCCGCTCCATTAGAATTGCAGTCATCCAAGTCAGAAACGGCCTTCCTATGAGAGCCGGAGCTGAACCAGCTCCTTTTACCTCTACTTCGACACTTTCTGTTCACTTGACCTAGAAGGCTTACCGGTACGGTACTTCTTTCCTTAATTTCTCCTTTGGATCACTTCCTGTTTTTCCTCCATGGAGAGACCCAGCTTGGCCTCTTTCCTGTCCTTGCTGCAGCCCCAAATGCATCACAGCAGGTAATGATCATGTTTACATTGTGTCTCTTCAGTTCTGAACTCATAGTGATGATTCATTCACAAGTGTTACACTACCTTAACCCTGTATGAACTTTAAGGAGTACAGTTAAAGCGTGAGTTATTTTCGCTTATTTAATAGGATTAAGAAATAGGACATGAGTGTTCTGTGGTGTGTCACACTTCATACTTTTTGAAACTTTGTTAATTAATAAAAGGCTCTAGCTACAAATATCAGACCCATGTCCAAGTTTGGATGCACATCAAGAACAAATCACTGAACCTTGTTAGTCACTCCATCACCATTACCAGGTCAACTTGACATTTTGGGTTCTTTTCAGAGTGTCATGGCCAACATCTCTAGCAAACTTTGATCACAACCCAGTTAAACAATGTTTTTGTAACTCATTGACATACGGCTTTGTTTTATTTGTATATTTTTTCTTTACTTAGTACATGTACCAAATGGTCTTCATAACTATAGTAAGAATTAGTCTGGATGTTTCAAGAGTATTGAGTAGCTGTGTTATGTATCCAGGAATACAACCATATCACCTTGTCACAGAATAAGTAATTAGTTCATATTTGCTGTGTGAATGAATGAACTGAGTAAAGAAAATTGTTTTCATCAAATTAGTAAATACTTTTTTCATTTGTCAGAGCAAATGTTTTAAATATACTTTGTAACTACAGTAATTAAATGGGCATAATGTCTCTAAATCTGAGCATACAGATATGTCTGTACACGTCTCTATAACTAATTCTGTTGTCTTAAACACCATGACTACTCTAATTTCAAAAACTTAAGTGTTAGAATTATTTCTCTCCTGCGGAAAAAGTAACATTTTATTGTTTAAAAACTCAAAAACAAAAAACTTAAAATCAGAATGCAATTTTCCTATTTATGTTGCCATTATAAGATGTTTTAACAGACTGGACATTGAAGAAGATATTCAGAAGCTATAACTTTGTTACCCCCAGTGCATGAGATTCTGGAAAAAAAAAACTCACCAGAGGTCTGTCTCCAGAGATTCCACACTCTAAGAAGAAAGCTTTGATAACTTATGGGTCAACTATTAGAATAAGATAAATGTAAAGGCTTGGGATATAGTTCCATGGCAGAGTATCTGCCTAGCTATATGTGAGGCCCTGGAATCAATGTCCAGTACCACAAGAAGTAAAAAAGAATAAGATAAATTTAAGTGTTCATAAAACAACCAGACAAAATATCTTTAAAGTGCTAAAGAAATACCTTTGGTTTAGAAAAAGAGGCAGCTTAGTTTTTACTTTTATGGATATTTTTCTTAAATTTCCTATGTAGGAGTGTGCATTACTAGCTAGTCTCTCTTTGTGTTTGCTTTGGGTGTTTTCAGGCTGGCCTTGAACTCATTATGTAACAAGAATGACCTTGAACTCCTTATCCTCCTGCCTCTGTCTCTTGGGTGCAGAGGTTACAAATGTGCACTGCCACCATACCAGGCTCTAACTAGTATCTCTTAAAATACAAAGCACATTCTGTTATGTTATATATAACTTACACATAATAGCTAGGTTTTTCTATTATTTTTATATAAAATTCCATATATACAACTTAAAAATAGCATGGGTGTTTCAGGATGAACCTAGAGGTTTCTTCCTCCTTATTTCAGTTTTAGGAGGAGATTATTAGCTGTCATCTTGTTTTAATATAATTTAAGTAATAAGATGGTGCTACTGTCCACAAAAAATTGGACATGAATGCATGTGTATACATTTGTTTGTGTGTGTGAATGGGAGAAGACTCTTAAAAACTTGTCTGGCATGCTAGGAATGGTGGCACATGTATGTGATCCCAGTATACAGGAAGTATAAACAGGAAGATCAGAAATTCTAAGCCATACTTGGATACACAGTGAGTACAAGATCAGCCTGGGGTATGTGAGACTCAGTCTCTAAAAAACAAAATTAAAAAATTAGTCTGCAAAAAAGTAATTTTTCAATTCATCACTATGACATGGGCTTCAAACAAAAATTACAAACAAATTATTTTCCTTTCTAGAGAATTTCCTTTTCCTAGAGAATTTCAGCTAAATATTGTAACTTCACCAGGATTATTGCTATAGAAATACAAAGAGGATAAGCAATACTGGCTTATGCTACCAAAATTTACAACTGAAATAAAGCAGTATCAAGGCCTTTGTTTAATAATCCTAACTGTCTCAAAAATACAAAAAAAAAAAAAAAAAGGAATAATCCTGTCTATATTTTTCACTGTGTTTGCTCTAAAGTAAGGTTGCTGAGTCTCAAACTGGGAGATAATTTACTCTAAAAATAACATGTATAAATGAAAATATTGGGGCTGCAGAAATGGCTCATTGGTTAAGAGCACTGACTGCTCTTGCAGAGAACCCAGGTTCAAATCCCAGAACCCACATGGTAGCTAACAACTATCCATAACTCCAGTTCCAGGGTATCAGACACCCTCTTCTGACCTCCTCAGGTAATGCACAACACGTGCACTTACATGCATGCAGGCAATACACTCATACATAAAATAAAAGTAATAAATAAATAAAATAAAAGTAATAAATAAATTTTTAAAAAAGAAAATTTAGGGCTGGAGAGATGGCCTAGTGATTAGGAGCACTGACTGCTCTTGCAGAGGACCCGGGTTCGATCCCCAGCACCCACATGGTGGCTGAAAATAGTCTTTAACTCCAGTTCCAGGGGAATCCGACACCTTCTTCTGACCTCCATGGCACTGCATGACACGGGTACACAGACCTACATGCAGACAGCCCATTCATACACATAAAAGATAAATAAAATAAAAAAGAAAATTTAGTAAGAACTGTATAATAGAAAGTCAGTATATACTAAGAAAATTAACATAATAAAAATTAACGAATAAGGGGTTTAAATGATGTTAATTACTTTTTTCACTTAATATAAAATCTTTCTGTATAAAATGAAAGTGATCTGAAATTTTCCTTCGGGAGACTGGCAGACACTCTGACTCACAAGGGTGAATGCTTCTTCAGGTTTCTACATGCCCTTCATTTTCTTTGCCAAAGAGCTTATTTTGAAATACTGCTCTTTGACAGCATTTAGGTAACACAAGCCTCTATTTTTATTAGAGAAAAATCATAGATAAGTCTCTTTAAAACATTTGGCTCTTCTCCAGGCTTCATTGGCATCATGCTTAGAATCCTGAGTCGCTAACAAGACATCTGGTAAATGTAAAGGTGACTATTAAACTCTTGTTCTGTTTGATCTTGCCAATTACATTTTATATGAGAGAAAAGGTTCTATCAGTCAAATTAAAGATTATAGTTTCGGGGAAACATTATTTTAGAAGAATGATACCTCCTGTGGTTCTGAAAATAAAATAACCTTGTTCTTAAAAATATAACTCCTAGCCAGGCATGGTGTTGGTCCCAGTACTTGAAAGGTAGAGGCAGATGGATCTCTGTGAGACTGAGGCCAGCCTGGACTACATAGCGAGTTCCAGGCCAGCTGGGGCTACAGAGAGATTCTGTCTCAAAAAAAGACCATATATATGTAAAAAACTGATATACTTATTCATATAATAAAATTTAACACCTGATTGACAATATTTTCATTGCAATCAGCTTAAGAGAATGAAAGCCAAAGGACAATGCTACAGCTTGGATCTTAAATGGCCACCAAAGCCTACCTGTTAAAGTTTCATCTCAGAATGACACTATGAAGTTGGTAACTGGAACTTTTGAGTGGAACCCCTTAACTAAGTGAAGTGAGCAGAAGGCTCTAAAGCACTGGGGCGTGTCCTGGAAGGAGACTGTGATCTCTTTCCTACTCTCTCTTCTTAGCTTCTTGGCCTCCAGGTGTCCGGTTTCACTCTAGCTTGTGCTTCTGCCATGTTGTGTTGCCTTACCAGGAGCCAAAAGCCATCACCAAAGCCTCCAATACTGTGAACCAAAAGCAATCTTTCCCATTTATAAGTTGGTTCTCTCTGGTATTTGTATAGTGATAGAAAGCTGAGAAAGAAAAAGGAAGAGATGCAAGTAAGTTAAGTAGTTGGGAAAAGAGAACTCTCTCAGAGAATGATAGTATATATTTGACACATCTGTACAAGTGCCTTCCTCCCTGACAGTAAATATGGATTCTTTGATTTTAACAAGCATTTGTGTGTGTGTGTGTGTGTGTGTGTGTGTGCATGTGCATGTGCAATGTATACAGGGGCATTCACCCATATGAACAGGGTGGAGTGTAGTTTTACATGAAGGTATCTTATTCCATGGCTTTCTGCCTTCTATTATTTTTATTTATTCATATGAGTGTATGTATATAAGTGAATCCATGTCATGTGATACATGATGAGGTCAAAAGATGATGTCAGATCCCCCTGGAAGTGGAGTTATGGATGGTAGTTAGTTGCCGTGTGGGTGCTGTGAACCCAGGTCCTCTGTAGTAGTAGTCAGTGCTCTTAACAATTGAGACATTTCTACAGCCTTAATTTTTTTTTGGAAGCAAAGTCATCTAGTGACTTAGAGCTCACTGTTTCCACCAGATCCGATGCTCAATGAGCCCCAAGGATCCACCTGTCTTTGCCTCCCATACTGGTGTTACAGATATGTGCTACCACCCCAACTTTCTTTTCTAACATATATTTTATTGAATTTTTGTGCATTTCATTCAGTATATCTTAATCTCCACTATCTGCATCACCTGGTTTTCCCCTCCACACTTGATTTTATTCATTCTGTTATATTTGTTAAGGACTCTCGGGTCAATTTTTGTTCCCAGATCTACATACAACCACTGAAGTCTGTTCAACCTTTCTAGCATCACTCCCTTAAAGAAGGCCATCTCGATCTCATCCAGCAGTAATCAGTTGCTAATAGTTCCTTGGCTAAGGCTGAACTTCCGTTGTTTTCCAAAGTTCAATTTGGGGCTCCTGTCTGCTTTGAGTTTGCATGGTGCTTATACATGTGGTCACCATTACTATAAATTCCTATTAAAAATTTCCCCAAAGACTGAAAAACTTTTTCCTTATCATTTTCTACCACCACTGGCTCTTAAAATCTTTCTGCCCCCTCTTCTGCAGTGGTCTCTGAGCATTGGGCTCTTTTCTAGGGAGATGCACTCTGTGTCTCTTATTCACTTCATTTTGGCCAGTTGTGGCCACCTGTTAATTTTCCTCTGTTGCATGAGGAAGCTTCACTGCGGAGAGTTCCTTGCCCCCCCCCCGTGCCACTATGTTCTGTGAGCCTTAGATGTAGACAGTTATTCTCTATGTGTGATCAGTGGCAAACTCTGCAATACTGAAAAGAAGCTTCTTCGATGAGTCATGGCAAGTATTCTTGTCTGTAAATATAGGGATCCATACTTAGCATACATTGGTCTAGGGATGTGATAGATGTAGGGTTTTCCCTAGGCTCTGTGACCTCTCCAGTCATGTGTACTTGGCTATATTTACAGTACCACACATGTTCCCTCCCACTGAGTGAGATTTAAGTACAATTACAAACTGTTGAGGGGTTAGAGAGATGGCTCAGTGGTTAAGAGCACTGGCAGAGTTGTTGCAGAGGACCCAGGTTCAATTCCCAGCACTCACATAACAGCTAACAACCACCCATAACTCCATTTCCAGGGGATGAGACTCTTTATTTTGACCTGCACAGGCATTGTACAACACAGGTACACCTACCTACATTCAGGAAATATACTCATACACGTAAAATAAAAATAACTTTTAAAATTCAGAAAAAGAAAACT
Organism: Rhizomys pruinosus; assembly: GCA_009823505.1. NCBI lineage: Eukaryota > Metazoa > Chordata > Mammalia > Rodentia > Spalacidae > Rhizomys > Rhizomys pruinosus. The sequence goes on along the minus strand of VZQC01005268.1, from coordinate 62,397 downwards.
CTTGATTACCCCCTGTGGTATCACCACTGGGATCTGTGGCAGGGCCCACTTAATCCTAGGACAACCCATGTGGAAAGCCCGTGCAGGAAAGCACGCCACGTGTAGGCAGGTTGAGGTTCAAATGCAGAGAGAGATTTAATTCCAACATGTCTGCTTAAATATCCATCATGACTCAATTTGTCACTACGCCCCACCCCATGGGTGTGGCCAGGGAGGTACCATTGGCTTAGAACCCAACCCATTCTAACTAAGTTTTCCGACAACCCCCAACATAAAAGTGCCCGTGACTGCACCAATATAGTTTGCTGTGCTGGTCATTGTTGTGGTTATTATACCTTCCAGCTGGTGTTGGATCATTGAAGGATTTTTCTCTCTTAGCAGCTTGCATAGTATCCTCTGGAACTAATCTGAGAGCTAGTCTTCAGGGAGGAAGTTTCCAGGTCAGTTCCAACACCATTGCTCCCATTTCTGTGTCCAAAGTATGTCCTATCTTCATCAGTAGGGTCCTACCTTCAATAAAGGTCTGTGACAATAACCTGTGTTGTTTGGGGAGTATCTTGGACTGTCCTAACCAAACCTCAAAGGGAGGTTTTTCCTGTCTGGCACTGTGTTCTTATTCTGTAACCTTCAGCTATATGCTTGCATTCATGTGCAGACGTATGTGTATTTTTCAGTAGGGTTGTGAGCTGATGCATTTCTGTTTTTCATACCACATGTGGTGGTTTGAATGAGTGTCCCCCATAAGCTTTAAGTATTCAGATATTTGTCTCCAGTTGGTGGCACTGTTTTTAGAGGTCTTAGAAGGTGTTGCCATGCTAGAGGAAGTACGTTATTGGGGGCAGGCTTAGTGAGTTTAAAAAGCCTCGTGGTCTCCCGTCGCCCTCTCTCTGCTTCCTGTGCTTTTTGTGAGATGTGACCCTCAGCATGCTGCTCCAGCTCCAGCCGCCATGCCTCCCACCACAATGGACTCTAATTCCCTGGAACCGTCAATCGTAAGCTCAAATAAACTCTTCCTTTTATAAGTTCCTTGGTCATGGTGTTTTATCACAGCAACAGAAAAGTGACTAATACAGTTATTTGGTACCAGAGAGTCGGCTGTTGGATGTGAAGAACCTGACCATGTGGATGTTTGGAGAAATGTGGAAGATTTTGGAACTTTGGGCTAGAAAAGCTGTTGACTACTGTAAGCAGAGCTTAAGGGGCCATTCTAGTAGAAGCCTGGAAGAAAGCATGGCTGAAAAAAATGTAGTTCCAGAGGAAAATAAAGACTTAGGCAGCAACTGGGATATTTTGATAAAGAGTCTGGCAGCAGTTTGCCCACAGCCCAATGCTTGCCTGATGCTAAGTTGAAAAGCAATGGACTAAAGTTTTTGGTGGAGGATATTTCAAAACAGCCTAATGTAGAAATGGTGGCATGGCTTTTAATGGTAAATATTATACAGATCTACAGTGAAAAAGAGCAAATGGGGCAGAAGGAAATGCAGAATGTACAGTTTGGATCTGAAAAGTACACTAGGAAGATTAAAGGTGGGGCCGAGGCATGTGAAGGAAAGGCTCCCTTTCATAAGGAGACTAAAGTGATTAAGGAGAGGTCTGGAGATTTACAAGTAAACAAAAGAATCAGTACCTTCAGGGCAAGACCACACCCTGATAATCCTCCAACAAGTCTGGGGCAGAGAAAAATTTCAAATGTGGTTAAAGTAGGAGAGAGTCCATCCCAAACTTGCAGCCACATTCAGCAATTTCATTCACGTGGTGCTGGCTTTAGAGGCATGAAGTTTGCAAGAGTGAAGGGGTCATCAGTTCTTCCTCCACAGTTTCAGAGAGCCAAAGAGGCCAGGCAGAGTGCAGCAGGGGCGTCCCTGAATAAGGAAGGCCCTGATAGGCCATTGTGTGAAGCTGTAAATGTGAAGCCTGGTTGGCAGCAGAGACCCAAAGATGACATTCGAGATGCCAGACCTGTGAGATATTTGCCAAGGAGAGCTACATACAGGGATTGGTACCAGCCAAAGAGAGAGATGTATATTGCAAGCAAAGCTGGAAGAGCTGAGCCATATAAGCCCTTTGGAAGTCAAGTCCCAGAAGTTGCACATGGAGCTACTGGACTTGGTGTTTGCCCTGCTGGTTTTCGGTCTTGTTTTGTTCCAGTATTTCCTCACTATGCCTCTATTCCTCCCTTTTGGGATGGGAATGTGTATTCGGTTCCACTATATGTTGGGAGTATATAATTTGTCTTTTGATTTTACAGGAGCTTACAGTTTAGGAGATTGGCCTAAGTCTCAGAAGAGACTTTGGACTGTAGACTTTTGAATGGCATTGAAACTGGTAAAGACTATGGGGACTTTTAAGGTTGGACTAAATGCATTTTGTGTTTTATATGGTCAGGAGCCTATGGGGGCCAGGGAGTGGAATATGGTGGTTTGAATGAGTATCCCCATAGGCTTTAAGTATTCAGACATTTGTCTCCAGTTGGTGGCACTGTTTTTGGAGGTCCTAGAAGGTGTGGCCCTGCTAGAGGAAGTATGTTATTGGTGGCAGGCTTAGTGAGTTTAACAAGCCTCATGGTCTCCAGGCGCCCTCTCTCTGCTTCCTTTTTGCGAGATGTGACCCTCAGCATGCTGCTCCAGCTCCAACCGCCATGCCTCCTGCCACAATGGACTCTAATTCCCTGGAACCATCAATTGTAAGCTCAAATAAACTCTTCCTTTTATAAGTTCCTTAGTCATGGTGTTTTATCACAGCAACAGAAAAGTGACTAATACACCACATAAGCATTATTTGTTTCTCTTTTCTCTCTCCCTGGTGCTGGGGTTCTGAACTCAGGCCCTCATATTTGTGCAGCAAACACTTTACCCAATGAGCTATCTCTCCAGACCCAAGTTTATAGTCAATATTATGTCTATTTTTTATCACAACTGTTGTCAATATTACATCTAGATTAGTATCTAAGTGAGCTTTTCATATTCAGTTTTAAACAGTGGAAGAACATGAGTTTGTGATATCAGGTAGGCAAGAGTTCAAACCCAACTTCTAACATGTACTGTTGATCTTGGTCAAGACTTATTGCTCTTATCAATGTGTTTTGCTATCTTTAAAATTTAAATACATTTATCAGATAATGTTCTGAATTTTACATGAATTCTATGCTGAAATTGTGTTTGTAAATGAAGGGAAATACTCTCAATTTTAAAATCCAGGGGCTGGAGAGATGGCCTAGTGGTTAAGAGCACTGACCACTCTTGCGGAGGACCCAGGTTCCATCCCCAGCACCCACATGGTGACTGAGAACCGTCTGTAACTCCAATTCCAGGAGAACTCCAGCTCCAGGGGAATCTGACACCATCTTCTGACCTCTGCAGCATTGCACAACACGGGTGCACAAACCTACATGCAGACAGTACACTCATACAAATAAATAAATAAATAAATAAATAAATAAATAAATAAAATCCAATATATAGGGGCAGTGACTAACACAACTGGCTGCACTTGCAGGGCACCCAGGTTCAGTTTCCAGAACCAATATGGCAGCTAACAACTTGTAACTCCAGTTCCAAGAGATTTGACACCTTCTTTGGGCCTCTGTGGGTACTGCACTCACAGTGTGAGTCTGTGCACCCGTGTCGTGCAACGCCGCGGAGTTCAGAAGAGGGTCTTGGATTCCCCTGGAACTGGAGTTCTCCTGGAATTGGAGCTTCAGACGGTTCTCGGCCGCCATGTGGGTGCTGGGGATCGAACCTGGGTCCTCTGTAAGAGCGGTCGGCACTCTTAACCGCTAGGCCATCTCTCCAGCCCTGCACTCACTTCTCTATATTTTTTCTTTAATGTATATATTGCTTGCATCCAACGCTCATGGAGGTGAGAGAAGGGTATCAGAACCCCCTGAAACTGGAGCTACAGATGGTGGTTATCTGCCATGTAGGTGCTGGGAATCAAACCCAGGCCCTCTACAAGAGCATTCCACGCTCTTAATTGCTGCTCATCTTTCCAGCCCCTTGCACTGACTTTTTTGGAATACTTGACTTCACTGTTTTATAATTCATTGAAGAGCTTTCTTACTTGGTTTTGTAGTCCATTGTTTTCTGCTCTTTTCCTTCTTTGTATGTGTTTGTTGTCCTTTTTTCATGGATCCCATGCTCTCTCTGGCTGAATTCTCTCTCATCTGAATTATCCTCTCTACTCTGTCCAAATTGTCTTTTCAAAATTTTATTCCCTTACTACCCCCTCCTTATGGCTTCAGTCATAATCATCATCTATAGCTGATATTAATGTCTCATTTCTAGACTTTGCCCCATGCTTCTCACGCATATATTGCTCCTGGCTATTGGATGACTTCACTGCATTGTTCTGTCATCAAAATCTTTCATTCATGTTGATCTAAAGTAGAAATTGAGACCATCCAAGTCTCCTTGTTGAACTTATTCTACTCACAAAAACTATGAGTCAGTTTAACCTGGCCTGTTGAATCTACTTCCAAATATGCTTTTTCTTCTTAATTGTATAGCGGTTTGGTTCAAATCTTCATGTGTGATTCAATGGAATACCCATTGTATTATTCAGGAAAAGAATCCATGTATTGTAACAAACACTGTTTCTAACAAGCATTCTCCTCTCTGAGAATAATCTCTGAGAAGACTCTTGGCTCTTCCTTTTTTATTTATTTATTCCCTTTTCTCTTGATTGAACTATTAATAGCCAGAAATCTGAAATCCAAGAAATTGTTTTGTAGTTTAAAAGTCAAAGTTTTTCAGATGTGCTGTCTTTCAGACTTCTTGACAATGGAAATTCTTCAAGCCCTTGGGAGTTTCCATTGCATTTGCTTCTGTGTATAATTCTCAGGTCTTTCTCTCCTTTCTCTTCTTCACATGGCTACCTGTCTTCTGCCCTTAATCCAATCACTGCTGAAGAATCAAGTCATATTGTTTGGCCAAAAAGTATTACTGAATCTTTATGGTTCAGTTTAGATCTGGAAGTGATTGAATTTTCAACCATTTTATCTTTCTATTATTTTCTATCTACCTTGAAAAATGGCCAATTCTGAGCCCACCTCTTTCTTGGAATGCCTTATCCAAAAAAGCCCAAAAATAGCTGCCATGCACTAATACTCTGAATCTTTTGAAATATGTGCCATAAATAGTCTGCAAAACCCCCACAAATCCCACAAATCTGTTTAGTGGCTCCATGTGACCATAAGTATTTTGTAAGGAAACTAAAAGGTTATTGGCTTATATTTTTCTGTTCACACTTGTACTGATGGTGCAAATGAAATGGGGTGTGAAACTGTTGGTGCTTTGGGAAAAATCAAGGCAATATCATCAGATTGCATCACTGTATTGTGTCACTGTATTGTGTCACTGCGTTGTGTCATTACGCATTGGATTGTTTTCATCTCCATGTCCTCACAGTTAAAAATCTGTTTTCACTGAAGATAGCCCTGATGGAACATTAAAGAGAATTCATTTTATCAAGTCTTAACATCATTGTTTAAATAGTCCTTGAGAACAAAAAGGAAATAACACCCACAGTATTTGGGATGCATATTCATGGGGCACAGTTGTCTTGAGAAAAAGAAATTTGCAACTGTTTGAGTTGTAAACGGATCTATTTCTCATGAAATACCATTTCATTCGAAAGAACAAGTAAATGATAAACAAAATATGGCTATTCAGACTTGAGTATTTGGCAGCTATTTTCTTGAAAAAAAAAAAAAAAGTGTTTCACTGGAAAGCAAACAACCTGACAATATTTATTGCCAATGATAAAATTTGAGCTTTCAAGTGAAAATTTAAATTTTGGAAAATTTATCTCTACCACCAACATGCCAGCTTTTGAACTTAAATTTGTGTGATCAAAGGTGATATTAACATATAATTATATATGCATATATACATATATATAAAATATGCAGGTGGGTGTGATGGAGCACTCCTTTAATCTCAGCACTTGGGAGGGAGAAGTAGGCAGATCTTTGTGAGATCAAAGCTAGCCTGGTCTACACACTGAAATGTGCACTTGTGTAATTCAAAGAAACAGTATTTTCCAATTAACTAACACAAGACAATAGAATTCAAGCACAGGTAAATAATTCATTTACAGTGTAAATAAGTCATTGGGTTTTACTGTAGTATGGTGTATTATCAGGTTTCTCTACAGAAACAGAATCAATAGAACGAATATATATACATAAATATATATATATATATATATATATATATACAGATTTATTTATTGATTTGCTCACGTGATAGAGTTCAAGGAGTCCAACAATAGCTGTGACGCACTGGAGAGGCTGAGAATCCAGGCAGTTGCTCAGTTCACGAGGCTGGATGTCTCAGCAGTCCCAATCCGGTGCTGAAGGCCTGATGGATTCCAGATCTGCCCATCTCAGTCCATGCTGGCATCCAAAGAGTTGATCACAGCAGCAAGACAAACTCACCAGTGAGAGAGGCAAGCAGCAGGAAAAAAGGGACCAGCTCCTTCTGCCATGGCCTGTGCTTCAGCTCCTGCCTCCAGGTTCCTGCCCTGAGTTCCTACCTTGGGCTCCCTGAGTGATGAACTGTAACCCAGGAGATGTGAGCTGAATAAACCCTTTCCTCCCCAAGTTGGTAGTAGTCAGTGTGTTTTGTCACAGCAACGGAAGACAAACTAGAACATATAATGTGAAAAGTGTATTGATATGAATTCAAATTCCATGCTGCAATTAAAGAAGAAATTATAACAGGGACTGGAGAGATGGCTCAGCAATAAGAGCAGTGGCTGTTCTTACAGAAGACCCAGGTTCGATTCCCAGCTCCCACATGGTGGCTAACAAACATCTGTATCTCTAGTTCCAGGGGATCTGAACCCTTTATCTGATCTCCTTGGGCATTGCATGATATTGGTGCACTTACATACACACAATCAATACATTCATACACATAAAATAATAAATAAAAAATTTAAAAAGAAATTATAACTTAGTGGCATACTCAATGATAGAACTCATAATTAACCTGAACAGATATCAAGTTTTAATCCTTAACACCAAAAAATAAAATAAATGATCGTTTATTACATTAAGTATAGAATAGTCACAAGTATCTAAAAACTATTAAAATCACTCCCTCCAAAGAGAGAGTATGGGTTGTCTATTAATAAACAGTTTCATGCTTGGGGTGGTAGGGCATGCCCTTAATCCCAGCACATGGGACACAGAGGCAGGCAGATCTCTGTGAGTTCAAGGCCAGCCTGGTCTACATAGTGAGCTCTAGGACAGCTAGTACTACAGAGAGACCCTGTCTCAAAAAGACCAAAATAAATAAATAAATAAATAAATAAATAAATAAATAAATGTTTCCTATATCCGTATGAGACTACATTTTCTTCCTATACATATCACAAGATATTGAATAAAGAAGTGAATGGGACTCCAGACATCTTACATCAAAACAGACAACAAAGAGTTTATAAAAGTAGAAAACAATATTCTTTGCTAATTTTTGCAAATATAATAATCATAAAATATTTTTGGTGTTAGCATAGTGGACACATTTTTTAGAACTCAGTTTTTAAATTTTCTCAGATTGATATTAATATGGCAATTGTTGTTAGAAAAAAATATGACAAGAAAATTTTGTGATTCTCCATAGCTCTAAAAGGGTAAAGGAGCTCAGAATACAAAAGTTTTTTGAGAATAGTTCTAGAGAAAGGATGATCGAATTGGCCTAAAGGGCAAGGCCCATAGCTGCCAGTCTCTCACTGTCGTATTGGAAGGTTAACTCTGCTGGGAGAAGCTTGAGTAGCATCTAAGTAGCATCTAAGTTCCATCCCAGCACATGTCTGTACTCCCAGCATTACAGAGGTCAGGGCAGGAGGATCAGAAGCTCAGGGACATCCTTAGCTATGTAAAGAACTGAAGGGTAACCTCTCTCCAGCAACAATAATGACAACATAATAGCCATTGAAACACTGGTTACAGGTTGCCAATGCTAATTTCATTGGATGTCTAATGAACACATATAACGGAGATGGCTTTACTCCCAAAGCCAAAGCCTTCTATGATCAACCTGGCCCTTTGTACAGGAAGTTTGCTGACCACTACCTTAGAGTATTGCTTTCAATTTTTTATTATTTTGTCTTTTTTTATTTATATGTATATTTTTTATCAAATCTAGACCCGTGTCCCCCCCAACCCCCACCCCACCAGAGCTCATGCATTCTGCCAAACAAGCTATTCATCTCCTTCTCAGTCTTTCTCAATATTCTCCATGGGGAAGTTGACTGTTTCAGTCAGTTCTTTGATGCAGTCCTTTCTGTTGTTGTTGTTGTTGTTGTTGTTGTTTCCAATATGTGTCACTCCCGACTGCTTTGGACAAAATCTCAAGGGGCCATGCACAGGAAATACTTACAACTGGGTAATTGGCACTAGCATCCACAGATGAGGGATACCATTCATCCTTTGTTTTTCTGGGACTGTGTTACTTCACTCAGCATGATGTCCTCTAGCTCCAGCCATTTTCCTGCAAAGCTCATGATGTCATCTTTCTTTACTGCTGCATAGAACTCCATTGTGTAGATGTACCACATTTTTCTCTATCCACTCATCAGTTGAGGGGCATTTGGGTTGGTTACAGCTCTTTGCTATGTGAAGAGAGCTGAAATAAACATGGACATGCATGTATCTCTGAGGTGGGGTGAGTCTTGGGGGTACATGCCTAGGAGTGGTATGGCTGGGT
>VZQC01005268.1:0-53298 GCA_009823505.1 Rhizomys pruinosus | reverse complement strand
GTCAGATGTTTCTGTGGTGAAGGTTTCCTCCCTCTCTGTGGGATTTCTCTTCACTTCCTTGATAGTTTCTTTTGATGTACAGAAGCTTTTGAGTTTAATGAGGTCCCATTTGTCAATTGTTGACCTTAATTCTTGGGTAGCTGCTGTCTGATTTAGGAAGTCTTTTCCTATGCCTATGTCTTGTAGTCTTCTGCCAACTTTTTCTTCTATCACCTTCAGAGTTTGGGGTTTCATGTTGAGGTATTTGATCCATCTGGAGTTGACTTTTGTACAGGGCGAGAGGACGGGATTTAAGTTCATTCTTCTACAAGCGAGAGTATTGCTTTTTAATGTTATCTGCACATTAAGATCATCCAGAAAACTGTTTAAAGTATTACCAATTTTACTTATGCTCTGCTCTGCACAATGCATATAAAGCAATTTTTTTTTTTGGTCTTTTCGAGACAGGGCCTCCCTGTAGCCCCAGCTGTCCTGGAACTCACTTTGTAGACCAGGCTGGCCTTGAACTCACAAAGATCCGCTTGCCTCTGCCTCCCAAGTGCTAGGATTAAAGGCATGCACCACCACGCCTGGTATATAAAGCAATTTAATCAGAATTTCTGAGAAGAGGATTTCAGCATGGATAGCTTAAAAATATTATCTAGGTGGGGCTGGAGAGATAGCCTAGTGGTTAAGAGCATCGACTGCTCTTGCAGAGGACCCGGGTTCGATCCCCAGCATCCACATGGCGACTAAGAACCGTCTGTAACTCCAGTTCCAGGAGAACTCCAGTTCCAGGGGAATCCGACACCCTCTTCTTCATCCGCGGCATTGCATGACACGGGTGCACAGACCTACATGCAGACAGTACATTCATACACATACAAAAAATAAATAAAATTAAAAATAAATATTATCTAGGTCTAGGGCTGGAGAGATGGCCTAGTGGTTAAGAGTGCTGACTGCTCTTGCAGAGGACCCAGGTTCGATCCCCAGCACCCACATGGTGGCTGAGAACTGTCTTTAACTCCAGTTTCAGTTGCGTTACACAACATGGGTGCACAAACCTACATGCAGACAGTACATTCATACACATAAAAAAAATAATATATATATTTAAAAAATGGGGCTGGAGAGATGGCCTAGCAGTTAAGAGCACCGACTGCTCTTGCAGAGGACCTGGGTTCAATTCCCAGCACCCACGTGGTGGCTGAAAACTATCTTTAACTCCAGTTCCAGGGGACTCCAACGCCCTCTTCTGACCTCCACAGTGTTGCATGACAAGGGTGCACAGACCTACATGCAGACAGTACATTCATACACATAATAAAATAAATAAAAAATTAGAAAAAATTATCTAGGTCATTCCAATAAGCAGTCAGGGTTAAGACCCACTGTCTTAACAGTAAGATCGCTAGCCTGACTTTGAAATTTTTCAAATAACAGCATTTCTAAAAGTTTCTCACTTCCACAACGCACTAGATTTTTCAACCCTGATACAAGATCCTACTGTCCACTTCAAAAATATTCATCCACATCGCATGCTTTGCTTTTTTGTTTTGTTGTGTTATACCCTATTACAGGTACAAAGTTCTATATTAATCAGGAGAGAACTTCTACTGAAGTGAATATTTCCAAACTCCCCCACCTAAAAATATTGAATATACAACTCATGGTTCATTGTGCTTTAGGAGAGAGCAATGTTCCACTTGCAGTTCCACCTGGTTGTGGCAAACTACTCCTAAGAATCCTGTGCTAGACTCTTCTACATCCAAACAGTAAATAGCTTCAAGGATTGTATCCAGGGGTATTATTGGCAAAACCTGGAGATACACACATAACTCGAATTGGTCAGAGCAAATCTTACATGTCCCAACTAACCACAAAAAAAGCTACAAATATAGTCTACTTCTATGACATACAAGAAAGTAAAATAAGTCAGTACATGTGACAGCTCATCTTCATTGCGACTTAACTGTATTTTGAGTCATCCAGGCACCGTATGTTTGGTTGAGTCTGGGAGGGTGTTAATAAATACGATGGAAGACCCATCTGGAATGTGGGCAGCACCATCCCATGGGCTGGGGTCCTGGGACTGAATAAAATAAATTTTCAAAAGGGACAAAGAGAGCTAAGGACCAGCAGACATGTCTCTCAGCTTCCTGCTGCCTACACACGGTGACCAGCTGCCTCCCACTCTCTTTACCACAGTTAGAGCAGCTGTAGCTGAAGCCTTCCCTACCATGACAGAAAGTTCTCTCAAACTCTGAACCAAAATGAACTTGTCCTCCCTTAAGTTGCTTCCTGTCAGGCATTTGGTCACAGACACAAGAAAAGTAATCGATACATGAATTCAGTTCATTTCTTTCCCAACCTTTGTCCTTACTAAGCTCCAATGGAAATCATGTGATATGTACCCTTCAGCCTGTGGCAGCCTTAGAATAGCTTCCCAGGCATATCCATACCCTGTTCCTCAGAACCTGTGGATGATACATTACCTAGTAAAAGACATCTGCAGAGGTTATAAAAGTATTAATATGGTTACAACTTCCTGACAACAGTTGGAGTATAGTCCAGTATGACCTATGTAGCATAGTTGACCTATAAGACAAGGCCTGTAAAATAATACCTTTGCATTGTTTCAAGCCATTGCTCATAGTCATTTGTTATAACACCAACAGAAACGTGGTTTTTTTCTTCTGTTTTTATTGCTATTATTCCTACAATTTAAATATTAACATTTTATAATTTTTATTACATTTATTATTCATTGTGTGTATATGTTCTCTGTGGAGATCGGATGACAGCTTTTAGGAATACATTCTCTCCTTCTAACGTGTTAGTTCTTCAGATTGAATTCTGCTCATTGGGTTTGGCAGCAAGTGTTTTTACGTGGTGAGCTAATCTCACTAGCCAGTAAAATTTAAATCTTTTTTTTTTGTCCTTTCGAGACAGGGTCTCCCTGTAGCCCCAGCTGTCCTGGAACTCGCTCTGTAAACCAGGCTGGCCTTGAACTCACAAAGATCCGCCTGTCTCTGCCTCCCGAGTGCTAGGATTAAAGGCGTGATCCACCACACCTGGCAAAAAAAAAATAAAAGAGGAAATGAAAAAGGAAATCAAACACTCATCCATTCAAGAGGAAAGGAATGAAAAAAGCCTCAGCAGCAGAACAGAGGAAGCAGAACAAAGAATATCAGACCTAGAAGATAACACAGAACAACTAAAAACATCAAGGAAGGATTATGAAAAATTTAAAAATACACAAAAATGGAACAACCAGGAGCTGTGGGACACTATGAAAAGATCAAACCTCCTCATCATAGGAATAGAGGAAGGAGAAGAATCCCAAGAGAATGGTATTGATCAGATCTTCAATAGAATAATAGATGAAAACTTCCCCAAACTAAAAAAGGACAAACCAATACCAATACAAGAAGCACATAGAACTCCAAACAGACAAGATCAGAAAAGAAATTCTCCACACCACATCATAGTTAAAATGCTAGACACCCAAAACAAAGACAAAATCCTTTAAGTGACAAGAGAAAAACAACAAGTGACCTATAAGGGGAAACCCTTCAGAATTACAACGGACTTCTCAACGCAAACAATGAAAGCAAGAAGAACCTGGAGCAAAGCATTCCCAGTGTTAAGGGACAATAGATGCCAACCCAGGTTACTATACCCAGCAAAAATGTCAATCATAGTGGAAGGAGAGAGGAAAATCTTCCATGACATAAACAACTTGAAAGAATACATGTCCGGAAAACCAACCCTTCAGAGAATACTTGAAGCAATTCAAAGAACAGAAGAAAGGAGCAACCAATCCCAGGCACCTAGAAGGAGAAATCAATAAAAGCATAACTGCAGAAGTAGAAACCTAAATCAAAACCACAGATGGATAATAAGGCAAAAGGAAGCAACACAAACCTATCAGTCATAACCTTAAATATTAATGGACTAAATTCCCCAATCAAAAGACATAGACTGGGAGACTGGATTAGGAAACAGAATCCATCGATATGCTGTCTACAAGAAACACATCTTACCTTCAAGGACAGGCACCACCTTAAAGTGAAGGGATGGAAAAAAATATTCCAAGCAAATGGTACCAAAAAGAAAGCAGGTGTTGCTATTTTAATATCGGATAAAATAGACTGCAAAGTAAAAGAAATCAGAAGAGACAAAGAAGGCCATTATATTTTCATCAAAGGAACAATACACCAAGAAGATTTCACAATTATGAATATATATGCCCCAAATTCTGGTGCACCAAACTTTATAAAGACAATTCTCCAGGACCACAAGTCACAGACTAACCCCAGTACACTCATAGTGGGAGATTTCAATACCCCACTGAGTCCTTTGGATAGGTCAACAGGACAAAAAATAAACAGAGAGACATCTGAACTGAACGATATGATACACCAAATGGACCTCATAGACCTCTACCGAACATTCCATCTTAATACCAGAGAATACACTTTCTACTCAGCACCCCACGGAACATTCTCCAAAATCGACAACATCCTGGGACACAGAACAAACCTCTACAAATACAAAAAGATTGAAATAATTTCATGCATCCTGTTAGACCACAGTGCAATAAAGCTCAACATCAACACCAGGACAAGCCCTCCTGCCTACAAGAACACATGGAGACTAAACAACACACTCTTGAATAATGAATGGGTCAAGGAAGAGATAAATAAAGAAATAAAAACATTCCTGGAACTGAATGACAATGACAATACAACACAACAAAACCTATGGGATACCTTAAAAGCAGTCCTAAGAGGGAATTTTATAGCCCTGGGTGCCTACATTAGAAAAACAGAAAGAGCACAAGTGAATGATCTAACACTACAGCTAAAAGCACTTGAGAGGCAACAACAGATGAACCCTAAATGCAACAGACAGGAAGAAATAACAAAAATCAGAGCAGAAATCAATGAAATAGAAACAAAGAAAACAATACAAAAAAATCAATGCAGCCAAAAGTTGGTTCTTTGAAAGAATAAACAAGATAGACAGACCTCTAGCCCAGTTAACAAAAAGAAAGAAGGAACAACTCCAAATCAATACAATCTGTGATGAAAAGTGAAATATCACAACGGACAAGGAAAAGATCAAGAAAATTATATGGGAATATTACAAGAACCTATATTCTACCAAGTTTGAAAACCTAGAAGAAATGGATGAATATCTGAAATCCTGGGAATCACCAAAGCTTGGCCAAGAAGAGACCAGCAGCTTAAACAGACCCATAACATATGAAGAAATAGAGGATGTAGTAAGAAGCCTCCCAACTAAAAAAAAAAAAAATAAATCTTAACTGGTTACTCCTTTTCTCAAAAATTTCCAACGGGTTCTCATTCATTCACTTAAAAATGTACACCATACATTTATAATGTGACTGATCTTCTCCTAGTAACCAAGACAGCCACGTTAAATTAGGTAGACACGGTTCCTGAAGCTTAGAGCCAGTGGCTCCAAGACACAACCCAGGGGCTAGGAGATGGCTCAGTGGGTAAAGAACTTAGGCACAACCAAGCCTGACGACTCACCAGAACCTATGTAAAAGCCTGATGTGGTGCCACGAATCTGGAATCAGCAATCCCAGCAGTCCTATGGCAAGATGGGAGGCAAAGAAAGGAGAAATGCCTGGACTCTCATGGGCTAGCTAGCCTGCTACCTGCAGCAAAGTGGAAACCGTAACAGACCCTGTCCCAATGACAGCAAGATGAGAGCCAGCTCCTGAGAGTTGTCCTGACTTTCACACATGCTATGTGGCAGAGAGAGAGAGAGAGAGAGAGAGAGAGAGAGAGAGAGAGAGAGAAACTAGTAAAGACACGACCTGAAGCCTTTGACACATCAGTCAGCACCGAATCTCTAGTGCTAAACATCTACATGACATCATATATTTTCACATTCTGTCAGAAAAAAAATCCACTTAAGACTCCTAAGAACTTATTAAAATTAAAATTCCACACCACTCCGCATACCATTTTAGGAACATCCCTGCCCACTGTATAAATTCTTCATTCTGCCCTTCCTATTCCTACACCTTTTCTCCCTTGAGAGATACCTCAAACAGCAGTCCAGAGTTCTCAACTCCTTCTGCTCTCATTTCTCACTGCAGCATTTAAAACACCCGACTTGGTTTATATGTTGCTGGGTTACAAATACCTCTTTTCCTTCCCTCGTGTTTTTGGCATATTCAGAAAGAAGGTCCTACAAGATTACTTTTCGCTCAAGATACAGACTTGTACTTCATTTCACTTTTACAAAATAGTTCCCCAAAACACATTACAGCACCACAACTTAATTCTGCAGGAAGATCAATGACAATCCTACAGAGACAATTTTAATACATTTCAAGCATTATTTTAAATATCCAGTATTCTACAACTACTGTATGTAAGGTGTAGGATATATAAAGAGGATCTCTTGAAGAATAATTAACAGTTGATGAAAAGTAAAATTCATTCTGATCATAGCCACAGAATTTTTACTATTCAAATTTCTCTCCAACAATACAGCCAGAGAGATGGATTAGTAGTTAGGAGCACTTGATGCTCTTGCAGAGAACTTGGGTTCAGTTCCCAGTACCTATATGGCAGCTAACAACCTTCCAGTTTCAGGGAAATTCTATGCTGTCTTCTGATCTCTGTGGCCATTGTACAACCTGAGTGCACTTAACCTACATGTAGTCAATACACTCATACATATAAATAAAAAAAATTAAAAACAATGGACCAACTGCTAGCCCTCCTTTGTAAAACCTTTCCCAGCACAGGTCTCCTGCCCATTTCGAAAGGCAAACTACCTAGAGAAATACAAAATGGGAGACTTTCCGAGATGTTGCATGGTAATAATTACACTGAATCTGATCATGAACTGAGAGATGTTCTTATCCAAGTCTCTGCAGTTTACTAGACTGTGAAAACAACTGTGCTCCTAACTCCAACACAGACCTGTAACTAATAACTCACCTGTGGGTTAATATTTTAAGGATCACTTTACTTAGCAGTGTTGACTTTATCTGCCTACAAGAATGAGAGGAAAATATCAACCTTTTAAAAACATTTCAAGTGTAGAACACTAAACATACACTGTGAAGCTATCTTCTTACCATCTACTGTTAATTTTTCCTGGAAAAAGAGACATTAGTCTGTTTTATGTGTTAACACAGTTTCATGGTACACTTGGGCACTCCACACAGGATTCACATCAAATTCAACTAAATGAATAAGATTTTTCCCATAAAGGATTGAATACCCCTGGATCTGGATATTGTATATTAATCACAGTGGACAGTAAAATTTTTATCAAGTAATGTATCTGCTACATGTGCTAATTCATTGACTGAGGAGAATATTTTAATAAATTTTTACTGTCACAAATGCAGAGGTTAACCCCATTCTACAATGTGCAATACATTTTAAGCACATCTTGAAAAACAATTATTTTTTACCTACTATGTGCAAGGTGCAAAAGATATAAAAATAAATACTTGTAGATAATTGTCATTTGAAGGTTAGAGCAAAATTCAGTCTGACTATAGGCATAATTTTTTTTATGTTTTTGAGACAAGGTGTTCCTGTAGCCCCAGCTGGCCTGGAGCTCGCTCTGTAGACCAGGCTGGCCTTGAACTCACAGAGGTCTGCCTGCCTCTGCCTGCAGAGTACTGGGATTAAAGGCATGCACCACCAAGCACAGTGGACTGGAAGGATAGTGCAGCCATTAAAGGCTAAGGCTAACAACCAAAAAAAAAAAAAAAAGGAATATAATTTTTAATATACTAATCCACTCTCATGAATTTTCCCTAAGACCTTTCACTCATTTTTATTGAGAACTTTTACCCAGCATCTGACATTCACTAGATTCCTTGTAGTTCCATTTCCCTGCAAAGTAAATACTAATAGTAATCATCTATTGTTCTCATCCTTACCTCTCAAAACATCAATTTCTAGTGGCCACTGATTCTGTACTTCTATCCACAGTTGCATTGGAGTATCCAGGGAATTTCTCTTCAAAGAGGATGGGTACTCTTTTCACCACTACCTCAACACTCACTAAAATCCAACTGATACACAAGGCTTAACAATTCACAATAGTGAGAGGGACCACTGCAGTCATGAAGGACATTACCTAACAACGGTGTTTGAAGACATATCCATTCTTTCAATAATTAAGTCCACAAATGTGCCCACACTTCTACTGAACTTAATCTGGAAGGTTTATAAATTTTTTTATTATTCTTATTTTAGTGTATGAGTGTTATGCCTGCATGTAAGTTCACCTCTGTCATGCAGTGCCCACGGAGGTCAGAAGAGGCCATCAGATCCCCTGGAACTGGAGTTACAGATGGTTATTAGTACCCACCTGGGTCCTGGGAATCGAACCCAGGTCCTTTGCAAGAGCAGCTGATACTGTCAACTTCTGAGCCCTCTCTCCAGCCCATATAAACTTTTATTTTTAATGCAGGTTTTTGAAACCAAGGAGGCAATTGCACCTTAACAAAGTAATAATGACAAAATTTATGAAGCAGAAAGAATAGTAATTCATTCACTTCACATAAGCCTAATTTTTAAGATAGGAGAGTGGTTAATGTCAAGCTTTATCTCCAAATAGAATGTGCTCTGAGCCATCATAAAAATTTAGCTTCTAGAAGAGCCCTTACTTCAGTAAATGAATGAATATGATTATATAATATTTTAGGAATTCAGATACAGCTAACAAACAGAAGGCTTAACTGAACTGGCTTTAAAAATACTTCTTGCCCATGATTTATCTGAGAGAGAGTTACCATCACTGGACTTGAGCAGCAAGTCAGTGGTGCCAAGGAACCTCAGGTCTCCTTGACCTTGGGTTAACAGTGGCAAAGTGATCCTACAAGCCTCCAGAATTAACCCCCTTCCCAACAGGAGAGCAGAAATTTCAGCAGGCAGAAGTGAAGATATCCATATCTACTAGTCAAAATTTTATCAAGAAGCTTCCAAAATATTTCTATTTATGTGTCTTTGTCCAGAGTATTTTTTTCTAGTCATTCCTCAGCTGCAAAGTGGCCAGACAAGAGCTGAAACAACCCCCAAATTACAGACACCTCCATATCTCAGATGGTATAAGTAACTGCTGCATCCTTCTCAACTTTGGCTTTAGCCTCACTCACTGTTTTAGCTACCTCATAGATGCTTTAAATATAAAATTACAGAGTTAGCCTGGATTCTGAAATCATTCCATAAAGAGCAAAGTCACTTAAACAAAATAACCTGAGTTCAGATCCTATAATAGTCCTCAGAGACTTTCCTACATTCCCTATACTGTGTTAATTCATCATTGCATCTAGTAATCAGTCTAACATTTTCTATTGTAGGTAAGTTCTTCATGATCCTTACTTGCCCAGCATTGACAGACAGCACATTCAGTCTACCAAGCAAGTGTTTGCCACACCTCTGCTTCATCCCAGTCCATTTTTTAAGTAAAATGGTATTCCCTAATAAGCATACTTCGAAATTCTTAACTATAAAGAGAGCCAGGATATAAGGAAGAAAGCTTATGATAAAGTAATCAATGTTAAAGGCCATATTCCACTCTATTCAATTAACTACAAGTAACTGGGCAAGCAGTGAAAGCACAGGAGGAAAACTTGTCTGATGAACCAGCTAGCATTAACATGTGAGAGAGATGGATACAGCCAGTGCTCCCAATGATTAAGTTCATTTATTTACATTTTTAAGTGGAGGAATCAGTATTCAAAACCAGGTCTGACAGGTTTCAACTGCATCAAGTTGCCTCATGAGGTTGGAATGTCTTCTCTATGAACTGATTAGGTTGTTGAACTAGAACTTGAAAGGTCCTTTCTACCAACTATTCATGGATTCTGAATGATGAATAATAATGTTTATATTTCCTCTTTTTAGTTCCACATAAAATGTTGATGAAAGGTATAAGAATAACATGAGGTGATCTATGTTTATGGAATTTTGAATGTCAGCAAGCCCTCTTCTAAAGAGCATAAATCACAGACTTGAACTGCCATTTGAACTTCCAAGTGAAATCAGTTTTCAGACCCTTGTAATTTAAAATGTAAATACTTCACTTAAAGAACTATGAGATCTGGTACAAGGAGGGCCTGGGAGAAGCAAGTGTTAACCTGTTTAAAAATCAAGAAAGCAGGTGGCATGTACATTTTCTACATTCAATTCAAAAATCTTAACACTAAAATTTGTACAGTCCTGTAGGAAGACTTTATGAGATAGTGGTTTGAATGATAGTGTCCCCCATAGGCTTTAAGTGTTCAAACATTTTGTTTCCAGTTGGTGGCACTGTTCTTGGAGGTCTTAGAAGGTGTGGCCATGCTGGAGGAAGTACATCATTGGGGGCAGGCTTAGTGAGTTTAACAAACCTTGCCGTCTCCAGTCTCTCTCTCTCTCTCTCTCTCTCTCTCTCTCTCTCTCTCTCTCTCTCTCTCTCTCTCTCTCTCTCTTTCATCTTCCTGTGCTCATTGCAAGATGTGACCCTCAGCTTTCTGCTCCAGCCCTGGCCACCAAGCCTCCCACCACAATGGACTCAGATACCCTGGAACATTCAATTGTAAGCTCAAATAAACTCTTCCTTTATAAGTTCCCTTGGTCATGGTGGTTTATCACAGCAACAGAAAAGTGACTAATACAGTAAAAAATATGGCAAAATGTGGTCAATTATGGAATCAATAAGGACAAATATTGTCAGCAATACTGAAAATTTTATTTTTTTATTTTATGTTCGTGAAAGTTTTGCCCACATGTATGTAAGTGCACTTGTGTGTACTGCAGGTGGGGGCCAGAAAACGCATTGGGTCCCCCTAGGACTAGTGTTATTAATAGTTGTTAGCTACCCTGTGGGTCCTAGATACTGAACCTGTGTCCTCTGTAAGAGCAGTCAATGCTTTTAATCATCTCTGTAGTCCTTTGGTTAGTAATACTAAAGAATTAAGAAAATATGCACTGAAAAACCAGAGTCAGAAATATTATTTTATAAGTTATAGAGAGTAATTCACAGCTTGCAAACATTTTATGTATTACAGCAGACCCACATTTTCATTAGAAAGAAAAAAATTAAAATGTGCAGTCACAAAAATATGTTCATAGAAATACTATTTTAAATGGGTGGAAATTAATACAAAACTAAAAGGTTGGTGAGAGCAAACTGTTGAAAACTTGTGATTCATATACTGGAAGTCCATATGGGCATTAAAAATAAAATAAGAAATGTGTAACATGGGCAAATGTTTAAAATAAATTACTTTGTTGAGAAATGGGGATTACTGATACATGACTGAATTTTTACTCTAAATATGTGTGTATTTGAGTGTAAATGCATTTTCCAAAAGACAATAGTACTTATTCTGATGAGATTATATGTGATATTTTTATTTATCATTTTCTAAATTTTCTAGCAAGAAGATAGATTCTTCTTAAGATATTTGTTTTAAATATACACATTAAGTGAAGTTTTGAAATGCATGCTAATAAATATCCCTTAAAGAAACACTAAATTAATTGTCTTTTATGTAAAAATAAACCACTCTCCAGGAAAAGCCTTCAACAAAATACAACATCCTTTCATAACACAAGTCATGGTCCATCCTTATATTTACAGACAAGTATGCCAGTCACCAACTCATCAAAGAAGCTTCTTTTGCAACAGAGGGAGATTATCACAGCATGCCACAACTGGTCACACACAGAAATTAACTGTGAAATGCACATTTTCTTTTTTTTAAATTTTATTTATTTTTGTATGTGTATGAATGTACTGTCTGCATGTAGGTTTGTGCACCCGTGTCATGCAATACCGCAGAAGTCAGAAGAGCGTCTCGGATTCCCCGGGAACTGGAGTTCTCCTGGAATTGGAGTTGCAGACCGTTCTTAGCCTCCATGTGGGTGCTGGGGAACGAACCCAGGTCCTCTGCAAGAGCAGTCGGTGCTCTTAACCACTAGGCTATCTCTCCAGCCCCATAAATGTACATTTTCTTAATTCTTCCATCTACAATGGAACCTCCACACCTAAGACTCATGGACCATAATGGAATGAGGTGCAGAGAGAATATAAATGCGTCTCTCAACTTTCATCAACAAAACTCTCTGGGCATGGAGCACTGAACCCAGGGCTCAGAGATCATTGTGGAAAAGGGTGTGGAAAGCGTATCAGAGCCAGGAATTGGTGCGTGACCAAATGGACATAGAGCCTTAAAGACTCCTGGGACCTAATTCATCAACTTGCAGCAATGGTGACAGCATGCACAAGACCCATGTAAACCCAATCAGACAAAAACCTAGCATAAAATGGGAAAAGCAGGCCCCAAGTTTAGCTGAAGAACTATTGGGCAGCTAATTAGTACTGGATAAGGAAAAGCTGATCTTAAAGGGACGGACTCTACGTAGGCTGACCAGACTCCAGTGAATGAACTTCACTGAAGGACATTTGGGTACACTAACTTGACTTGATAAGCCTTAACACAAATGACAGAATGCATGAAATCCAGTAGCAGGGGAAATGAGAGGGTACCGATGGGGAAGGGTTATAACGATGATTAAAGATCCTGTATATCAGTCCCAGAAAAACAAATGACGAATGGTATCCCTCATCTCTGGATGCTAGCACCCATTACCTAATTGTATGGCAAACTGAACAACGTCTATGTGATCTGAAAACAACTGTGCTCTCATATTGTGAACCCCTTAAAATATAATAAATATACATATAAACATAAAAAGATGTGTACGAAATATGCAAAAATCTATAAAAAATAATGAGGTCCAGAAAAAAAAAAAATTTTTCCTTTTTCTTTTTTCTTTTTTTTTTTTTTATTTTTTTTTTTTTTTTTTTTTTTATTTTAATTTTTTTGGTTTCTTCTACATTATGATGATGGTAGCCATCTTTGTTCTGAGAACAATTAGTAGATGTTTGTTTGTCAAAATTGTTTTAGTTATCTTTTAGTTTAAATATGGGGATCTAGCTTAAGAAAATGTGTGTAAACAAATTTTTAAAAGGCAAAAATAGAATAAATATTATTTCTTCTAAAGCAAACTTAATTGTGATGGCATCCATGTGGACTTCTGAGAATGTGCAGTTTATCTACTAAGAGTATTTGCTCTAACATGATGATTTTTAGCATTTTTAAGCCAGTGAAATACAACCAGCTAACAATTGTACAATGACATTTAGAGAAAGATGCTATCACAGGGGGTGGTTGTTTTAAGTTTTGTTTTTAGTTCTTTTATTTTTTAAATATTTTTTAGATTTATTATTTTTACTGTATGTGTATGAGTGTATTGACTGCATGTCTGCAAGCGCATCTATGCCGTGCAGTGCCTGCAGAGGTCAGAAAAGGGCATCAGACCCTCTGGAACTGGAGTTACAGACAGACACTTGTTAACTGCCATGTGAGTGCTGGGATGTGAACCTAGGTCCCCTGCAAGAGAAGTCAGTGCTCTTAACCACTGAGCCATCTCTCTAGTACCTCCTCTTTTATTTTTTAAATGGACTTTTAACACTCATTTTTAAAAGCCATGCCTTATTTAACTGCTATAATAATAGTATAATTTTAAATCCTGCTGAAATGAGAACTTGAAGAATTAATTTGCTGGCACTGAAAACATTGCAATGTCTGCCTCATATTGATTCTTTAATGTTCATTTTCTTATTTAATGCTCAGAAGAATAAATAATATTTTGCAAAAACAGAGGATTATCAGTTTTTGCAATGAGGTAATAGAGGCTCAGAAAATTTACATAACTTGAAGAATCTAAATGTTTAAATAACTTGAGCAAGCTCACATAGTCAGAAAGAATAAAACAAGAATTGATCATGTCACTCTCATTCCAGACTTTATTCTGAACACTCAAGTCCTGCTTTGGGGACTAGATGCTACAATTCTCTCTCTCTCTCTCTCTCTCTCTCTCTCTCTCTCTCTCTCTCTCTCTCCCTCTCTCATTTGTTGCAATGCTATTGGGTACCTTAGAAAATACATCTCCTCATATCCATAGGATGCTGTGTTCTGAAGTTATTCAAACTCACAATTGGGAAAAAGCTTTTAAGTAATGGGAAAAGTATACCCAATATGAAGTTTTGCATATGACCAGTGGATATGAGTATGTAAATTGTACCATACTTGAGACACAAACAATGTCACTCTGCAGCAAAGTTTCAAAGGACAATTCTAAGTCCCAAAGCCAATTTTTAAAGACTCTTTATGCTGGTATATCTAATTATTCCCACAATGCTCATTCTGATCAATAACACTTGTTTGTATCTTGCTAAAAGACTCAAAATTGAATATTCCTTCTCAGGCTGTAGGTATCCATAGCAACTGTCCTCAGTCATTGTTCCAGAGCTCCTGTGTTGCTAGGAGGTGATGATGCTGGAGATTTGATGTCTCTGCTTGCTGTGACCTCAAGGTGCCTCCTGAATGCTTCCCACATTCAACCATCTCGAGTCCTTGCTCTTCTGATTCATACACACACACACACACACACACACACACACACACTTCATTTAGCCAAACTGGCTATCACAATGACAGGGTTCAAACAGTTTCTGAGTAAAGTTCCTTGTGGAATAAGAATTGATCTTTTCTTGGAACAATTAACTAGCCACCCACAATCTTTTTACTTAGCAGATCTCAATATATTCCTCACTACAATAAACACTTCATTACCTCTCACCTGTTTCCAATTACCTCAAGTCCATCCTGCAGGCTTTAATAACTATTAGAATAACAAGTAAAAATTCATTTTTGTTTTTGTTGTTTGGAGATGAGGTCTCTTGCAGATAAGGCTGGCTTTGAACTCCCTTTGTAGGCCAGGCTGGCTTTAACTCCTGATCCACTTGCCTCCACCTCCTGAATGCTAGGATTACCAGTGAGCTTACTTGATTGCTTCTGTTTTGGATGCCTGAACCTAGGGAATATGCTTGAAAATATATAGTTAAAATTTTGTAGGGCTGGAGAGATAGCTCAGTGGTTAGGAGCACTGGCTGCTCTTGCAGAGGACCTCTGTTTGGTTCTCAGCACCCATATAGCAGCTAACAACTGCATGTAACTCCACTTCCAGGGAATCTTACACCCTCTTCTGACCTCCACAGGAATTACATGGCATGAGTGCACTTATGTACATGCAGGCAATACCCTTATATACATACACATACACATACACGTACACATAAAAATAATAAATAAATCATTAAAAAATAAATAATTGTATTGACTTAGCTATGTCTTCCTTAACTACAGCCAGTGGCACTGACTGTGTGGCTTCTGCATCAGGAAATATATTCTCTGCAGTTCTGAAAACTGAACACCCAAGATCAAGGTGATAATGTAGTTGGATTTAGACAAGAGCCCTTTCCTAGTTTATAGCTTGTTGTGTCTTCATGTGGCACATAACAGAGAAATAAATATATCTTTTCTTACAAAGCATTAATTACATCCTAGAGTATTCTACCCTCAAGGCTTAATTACTTTCCAAAGCCCCTGTCTTCAAATGCCTTCACTTTGGCAATCAGAGTTGCAACAACATGAGAAAACACAATTGATATTTGTCTATTGGAGATATATGAGATATACACATGTATATATATATATATATATATACATGTGTATATATATATACATGTGTATATCTCATATATACATGTGTGTCTCATAGGAAACAGACTAAGAGGAAATAGTTGCCTTTAATTGGTGATCAAAGCCACAGCGTGAACCCATGAAGGCCTAATTTGGCATTGTTCTAAAATGAACCCGTCACCTAGACTGCACTGTGCCTGGAGCCCATTCTTTTTACCTTATCTAGTAATTCTATTGATAGTTATCCTTTGGGAGAATGAACAAGAAGTGACTTTTATCTGCTTACATATATGGGTGTTTCACTGATGACTTCATCTATATTTTGCTTTTCTACTCCCAAATGCAAATGCAAAAGTTATGCATGAAGAATGAGTCATGAAGCTAGTAAAAAATGATTCCTGTAGCTAGAGAGATGATTCAGCAGTTAAAAGCACTGGCTGCTCTTTCAGAAGACCTGGGTTCAATTCTCAGCACCCACATGATGGATAACAACTGTCTGTAACTACAGGTCCAGGGAATCTGATGCTCTCTTCTGGCCTCCACAGGCACTGCACACTTATGCCCTTACATACATGCAAGGAAATTAATTAATTAATTTAAAAAAGAATCCGTGGCTACAAAACCTAAGTAGATATAAAGCAGACATGGGTGTAAGGCCATACAACATGGGCAACACTTAAACCTTATCCCTTAGAGTCAGGAGAATTTTTTTTATGAAGTCCAAGGAGCAGAAACATGGATTCGAATTATAGCCAAGTTGCTCACAGGTCATTCCAGGAGAGCAGGCAGCAAAGCAAGGCAGAGGTGTGGCAGGGAGAGCAGCCATGGACAGATTCCATACCAGAGCTCTTCCTGCTGAGAACTGGAAGTCTGCTAGGCTCCTTGAACAGGAAGAACATCAAAATACTGGTCAGACTATGGATACTGACACTCTTTAAATATGATTTCAAGAAATGAGTGGTGTGTAACTATTCACTAACATTGCTTCTTTAAGCCTTTCTATATTTTATGTTATTTAAAATGAGAATGTATTAGTATTGTAAATTAATCTTATATCTTTAATAAAATGAATTTTAATTAAACAATATAAGATTACCTATGTATTGGTTTAATTACAAACTACTGATTTAAATCTATTAATACTTTCAGGCTTGAAAGTATAATGTAGAAAATTTTACTTCAGTAGAGTAAGAAAAATAAGTTACAAGTAGATTCATAAAAAGATAAGCAGAGGCTGCTGGCCCATGCAAGACAGCTGGGGTGCAGGGTGCGGGCCTGTAGGCAGGCATGTCATCTGGGAGCATAGCACCCTGGAAGGTGAGGTTCCAATCCCTATCCTGTGTTGCATAGAGTCTGCTGGCCCAAGCCAGAGAGCTGGGGAGCACAGGCTAAGCAAACACCTCTCCCCAACCCCCCGCCAACTGGAACTCCAGAGGGAGGTTCCAGTAAGCCCTACAACCAACCTAGAAGAACTGGCTGGCAGCAGAGGATGTACAGTGCTCAGAAGGTGTCATCTGGGCTGTTACCCACTCAATTCTTGCAGAACAGAAGGGAAGAGTGAACTATACCTTCTAATATATAACCAAAATTGAAACCCTGAAACCTAAACAAGTCAACATTCCATAAATAAGGAGACCACAACGAAGGCACCTGAAGGAATCAAGGAAAGCAATCCTTCAACACAGTGAAGAGGCATTAGAGATTCGCATCAGAATACAGGCAAAATGTAAATGACATTCCAAAAGCACAATGAAAGAACAATATGGAAAAAGCCCAGAATAACCCCACACCAAACTCTACAGAGCCTGTGGAGGACTCCTACAATGGGATCTCTGTAGAGGTAGCCCAGGACACAGATCGTAGAATAACAATCACAGACATATTCAAAGAAATTATAGAACTAAGGGGAGAGAAAAAAAACTCAGGAAGGACCTAGAAGGAGACAATGACAAATTCAGGAAGGAAGTGGAAACTCTGAAAATATCCCATGCTGAAATGAAAAAGGAAACCAACAAGCAAAACAAGGAGCTACAAGAAAAGATTGAGAAGCTCCAAAAGGAAGTGGAAATACTAAAGAAAACACATGATGAAATGAAAAAGGAAATTGAATACTCATCCAATCAAAAGGAAAGAGTGCAGAAAAGCCTCAGAAGCAGAATGAAGGAAGCAGAAAAAAGAATATAAGACCTAGAAGATAACACAGAACAACTAAAATGCTCAAGTAAAAATTATGAAAAGTTTAAAAATACACAAGAGTGAAAAAAACAGGAAATGTGGGACACTATGAAAAGATCAAATCTCTGCATCATAGGAATAGAGGAAGGAGAAGAATCCCAAGAGAATGGTATTGATCAGATCGTCAACAGAATAATAGATGAAAATTTCCCAAAACTAAAAAAAGACAAACCCAAACAAATATAAGAAGCACACAGAGCACCAAATAGACTGGACCAGAGAAGAAATTCCCCTCACCATATCATAGTTAAAATGCTAGATGCCCAAAACAAAGAGAAAATTCTGAAAGCCACAAGAGAAAAACAACAAATTACATATAAGGAGAAACCTATCAGAATTACAGCTGACTTTTCAGTGCAAACTATGAAAGCAAGAATGTGGAGCAAAGCATTGCCAGTGCTAAATGAATATAAATGCCACAGGTTACTATACCCAGCAAAAATGTCAATTCTAGTTGAAGGAAAGAGAAAAATCTTCCATGATGTAAACAAGATGAAATAATGCATGTCCAGAAAACCAACCCTTGAGAGAATACTTGAAGGAATTCAAAGGACAGAGGAGGGGAGCAACTACCCCCCCCCCAGGCACCTTGAAAGAGAAATTAATAACAGCAGAACTGCAGAAGTAGAAACCTAGACTAAAAACACAAGTGGATAATAAGGTGAAAGGAATCAGCATGCATCTCTCAGTTATAACCTTAAATATTAATGGACTAAACTCCACAATCAAAAGGTATAGACTGGGAGGATGGATTAGGAAACAGAATCTGTCAATATGCTATCTACAAGAATCTCATCTAACCCTCAAGGATAGGCACCAACTTAAAGTGAAAGGATGGAAAAAAATATTCCAAGAAAATGGTACCAAAAAGAAAGCAGGAGTTGCTATTTTAATATCAGACAAAATAGACTTCAAAGTAGAAGCAATTAGAAGAGACAAAGAGGGACATTACATCCTTGTCAAAGGGAAAATTAACCATGAAGACTTCACAATCATGAATATATATGCACCAAACTCCAGTGCACTGGCCTTTATAAATACAACTCTACAGGCCCTCAAGGCACAGCACACTCATAGTAGGGGAATTGAATACCCCCACTGAGTCCATTGGGCAGATCAACCAGGCAAATAAGCATAGAGACATCTGAACTGAACAATACAATACAGCAAATGGACCTCACAGACATCTTCCAAATATTCCACCCAAACACCAGAGAATATACTTTCTACTCAGCACCCTCATGGAACATTCTCCAAAATTGACCACATACTTGGACACAGAAAAAAGCTTGACAAATACAAAAAAAAATTGAAATAATTTCATGCATTCTATCAGACCATGGTGCAATAAAGCTCAATATCAACACCAGGACAAGCCCTGCTACCTACAGGAGCACATGGAGACTAAATAATATACTCCTGAATAATGAATGGTTCAAGGAGGAAATAAAGAAAAAAATAAAAGCATTCCTGGAACCAAATGACAATGACAGTACAACACAACAAAACCAATGGGACACTGTAAAAGCAGTCATAAGAGGGAAGTTTACAGCCCTGTGTGCCCACACTAAAATAAATAAATAAATAAATAAGCTAATACTGCAGCTAAAAACACTTGAAAGACAACTGCAAATGAACCCTAAAAGCAAAAGACAGGAAGAAATGACAAAAATCAGAGCAGAAATCGATGAAATAGAAACAAAGAAAACAATACAAAAAAATCAATGAATCCAGAAATTGGTTCTTTGAGAGAATAAACAAGATAGACAGACCTCTAGCCCAGTTAACCAAAAGTAAGAAAGAGCAACTCCAAATCAATAAAATTCATGATGAAAGGGGAATATCACAACAGCCAATGAAAAGATCCAGACAATCATATGGGAGTACTTAAAAAAAAATAAACTATAATCTACCAAATTTGAAAACCTAAAAGAAATGGATGAATATCTGCAATCTGAGAAATTGCCAAAGCTAAACCAAGAAGAGATTGACAGCTTAAACAGACCCATAATATATAAAGAAATTGAAAATGTAATGAGACCTCCCAACTATAAAATGCCTAGGCCCAGATGGTTTCACAGCAGAATTCTATAAAATGTTTAAAGAGGACTTACAACCATTATTACTCAAACTGTTAAGAAAGATACAAGCAGAAGGAAATCTCCCAAATTCCTTCTATGAAGCCAGTATGACTCTAATACCAAAACCAGGCAAGGATGCAACCAAAAAGAGAACTACAGATCCATCTCATTAATGAACTCGGATGAAAAATTCTCAAGAAAATACTTGCAAACCGTATACAGACCCACATCAAAAATATCATCCACCATGATCAAGTTGGATTCATACCAGAGATGCAAGGATGGTTCAACACATAAAAATTCAGTAAATGTCATAAAACACATAAATGGACTGAAGGACAAAAACCACATGATCATCTCAATTGATGCAGAAAAAGCCTTTGACAAAATACAGCATTGCTTCATGATTAAAGTACTAGAGGAAATTTGACTGGAAGGATCATTCCTCAACGTAATCAAAGCCATATACAAGAAACCCACAGCCAGCATCATCCTAAATGGAGAAAAGTAAGAAGGATTCCCTATAAAGGTAGGAACCCAACAAGGCTGCCCCTTGTCTCCACGCCTCTTCAATATAGTGTTTGAAACACTGGTTAGGGCAAGAAGGCAAGAAAAGGAAATCAAAGGAATACTAATTGGAAAAGAGGAAGTCAAACTATCCCTTTTTGTAGACAATATGATAGTTAACCTAAGGGATGCTAAAAACTCTACCAGAAAACTCCTAGAAACAATTAAGAGTTTCAGTAAAGTGGCCGGTTACAAAATTAACCTAGAAAAATCAGTAGCCTTTCTTTACACCAACAAGAAGCAACTGAATAAGGAATACAAAGAGACCTTCCCAATCACAATAGCCTCAAAAACAATAAAATACCTAGGAACAAACCTAACCAAAGACACCAAAGATCTTTACAACAAAAAATAAAAATTCCTGAAGAAGGAGACTGAAGAAGACAACAGAAGATGGAAAGATCTCCCATTCTCATGTATTGGAAAAATTAATGTAGTAAAAATATCCATTCACTCAAATTAATATATTGATTCAACACAATTCCATTTAAAATCCCCAGGACATCCAATTGCCAGAGCCCTGGACCACCACACTCACCAAGCAGCTTGGTGATCTACCATGAATGCCACCAGTGGCCAGGTCTGTGAGCTCTCCTCGCTCTATGTGGGCAATCTCCATCCTGATGTGACTGAAGCTATGCTCTACGAAATGTTCTCCCCCGTGGGCCGAATCATGTCCATCCGTGTGTGCCGAGACGTGGCCACCCGGCGCTCTCTGGGTTATGCCTACATCAACTTCTGCTGACTTGCTGACGCAGAACAGGCACTGGACACAATGAATTTTGAGATGATTAAAGGCCAGCCCATCCGAATCATGTGGTCCCATTGAGACCCAGGACTTCAAAAGTCTGGCATGGGCAACATTTTTATTAAGAACTTGGAAAATTCCATCTACGACAAGGCTTTATATGATACCTTCTCCACCTTTGGGAGCATCCTCTCTTCTAAGGTGGTGTACAATGAGCATGGATCCCGGGGCTTCGGCTTTGTGCATTTCAAGACCCATGAAGCTGCACAGAAGGCCATTAGTACCATGAATGGAATACTGCTGAATGACTGGAAAGTCTTCGTTGGCCACTTCAAGTCTGGACAGAAGCGAGAGGCAGAGCTGGGGCTCAGTCCCTGGGCTTCACCAATATCTACATAAAGGACCTGGATGTGGATATGGACGAGCGGAGCCTAGAGGACCTCTTCTCCTAGTTTGGGAAGATGCTGAGTGTGAAGGTGATGAGAGACAGCAACAGCCGTCTCCGGGATTTGGCTTTGTCAACTTTGAAGAAGCATGAGGATACCCAGAAGGCTGTGGACCAAATGAACGAAGGAGGTGTGTGGGCAGCTACTATATGTGGGCCGGGCCCAGAAGCGTGCAGAGGGGCAGGATAAGCTGAAGCGCAGGTTCGAGCAGATGAAACAGGAAAGGCAGAACCGCTGCCAGGAAGTGAACCTGTATGTGAAGAACCTGGATGACTCCATTACTGAAGAGAAGCTGAGGGAAGCGTTCTCTATCTATGGAGTGATTACCAGTGCTAAGGTGATGACAGAGAGAAACACAGCAAGGGGTTTGGCTTTGTGTGCTTCTCCTCCCCAGAAGAGGCAACAAAGGCCGTCACAGAGATGAGCGGGTGCATTGTAGGGACCAAGCCACTGTATGTGGCCCTGGCACAGTGTAAGGAGGAGAGGAAGGCCATCTTGACCAACAGTACCGGGACCATGCCTCCTGCTCTATCCTGCACTCCTTCTACTCTTTCCAGCAACCCACCAACTACTTACTGCCTGCTGAGGCCCAGGCTCCAGCATAGGCTATGTACTATGGTTCTGCCTCCGTGGCTACCATGCATCCTGACCCCATGTGGGCAGTCCAGCCACATGGAGTTTCATCTGCCTCAGTGGTCTGGCCACCAAGTTCATCTCAGCACTCTTGTGCTCACCTCAGTAGTGTCAGGCAGGCCTCAGGCCAAGTGCCATGCCAGGTGCCATGCCAGGTACATCACATCCACAGAGTGGCTAACATTGGTACCCAGACCACAGGACCAGGCGGGGAGGAATGCTTTATTCTAGGTCGGCTTCACATGGCACACAGAGGCTCCTCAGCTGTATACAATGCCCCTGGGTCCAGGAGCCAGCTGTGTATGTCCGTGGTCATCAGCCCCTGGCTGCCTCCATGCTGGCTGCAGCACCCCTGCTTGAGCAAAAACAGGTGATTGATAGAAGAGGCGGTGGCAGTTCTGGAGGCCCACCAGGCAGTGGAGTCATGGAAGGCCACATGAACTAAGGTTAGGTGGCTGGGGATGGCAGCACTGACGACAGAGCAGCTGAGCTCAGGGGATGCTACAGAGAATCCAGGCAGAGGCTGACTTTGAGAAATTGTGATGCACAGCTGGTTTTGCTAGAAGCACCAGTTTGGTGAAGATGAGCAGTCATCATAGGTGATGTCTGCCATATGACTGCATCAGTGTGGTGAGGGAGGTGGTGTCCCACCAGCTGCCTTGTCTGCCCTCCATGAACATCGACTGACTCTGTTCTGGCTGTCTGAAAGCCTGGTCTGGTGTGGCCTGCTCCACCTTCCTAGCTGAAGACTGGGCATCTTCCACACTTCGGAAATGTTTGTTTTTTTTTCCTTACGCCCTCCTCCCCAGACAATGGACTCCTCATTCCCTTGACTGCCAAGACTACAGCATCTTCTGCTCTTGGCTCTAAGGCTCTGGAAACTGTAACTTATTTCCCCACAGGTCTGTACCTGAGCTTTGGATGTGGAATGAAGGCTGGCCATGTAGTCCACTGCTTACCTTTTGCTTTATTTATTAAAAGTGTTGCAAAATAAAAAAAAATCCCCAGGACATTCTTCACAGGCTTGGAAAAAAATTCTTAAATTCATATGGAACATCAAAAGACCCCAAATAGCCAAAGCAACCCTGAGTGAAAACAGCAACACAGGGGGAATTTCTATACCTGACATCAAACTATACTACAGGGCTATAGTCATAAAAACAGCCTGGTACTGGCAGAAAAACAGATCTGTAGATCAATGGAACAAAACTGAAGATCCAAACTTGAGCACATACAATTTCAGCCACCTTATATTTGACAAGGGGGCCAAAAAGACTCAATGGAGGAAAAACAGCATCTTCAGCAAATTGTGCTGACAAAACTGGATCACCACTCATAGAACAATAAAATTAAACCCCTACCTTTCACCCTGTACAAAAATCAACTCCAAATGGATCAAAGACCTCAATTTGAAACTCAAAACTCTGAAGGAGTTAAAAGAAAAAGTTGGCAGCAACTTACAAGACATAGGTGTAGGTAAAGACTTTCTAAATCAGACAGCACCTAAATAAGGTCAACAACTGACAAGTGGGAACTTATTAAACTCAAAATTTCTGTACAGCAAAAGAATCAGGGAAGTGAAGAGAAACCCCACAAAGTGGGAGGAAATCTTCACTGCTGATTCATCTGACAGAGCACTAACTTCCAGAATATATAAACTACTCAAAAAACAAAGAAAACAAATGACTCACTCAAAAGATGGTGCAAAGAGCTGAAGAGACTTCACAAGTGAGGAATTAGAGATGGCTGAAAAACATCTTAAAGAGTGTTCAATTTGCTAATAATTAAGTAAATACAAATTAAAACCACTTCAAGATATCATCTCACTCCTATAAGACTGGCTAGGATCAAGCAAACAAATGATACCAAGTGCTGGAGAGGTTGTGGGGAAAGGGGAACACTCATCCACTGCTGATGGGAATGTAAACTCACACAGCCACTATGGAAAGCAGAGTGGGGAACCCTTGGAAGACTCAGAATGAGCTTGCCACCTGACCCATTCATACCACTCCTGGGTATATACCCACAAGACTCATCTTACCCCAGAGATACATACACAGCCATGTTTATTGCAGCTCTCTTCACAATAGCAAAGAGCTGGAACCAACTCATGTGCCCCTCAACTGATGAGTGGATACAGAAAATGTGGTACATCTACACAATGGAGTACTATGCAGCAGTAAAGAAAGATGACATCGTGAAATTTGCAGGTAAATGGATGGAACTATATTTTATGCTAAGTGAAGTAACCCAGTCCCAGAAAAAAGACAAATGATATCCCTCATCTGTGGATGCTAGTACCAAGTACCTAGATGTAAGACAAAATGAGCAATGTTAATGTTATATTCATCACGATCTAAAGACAACTGTGCTCTTGTACTGGAAATCCCTACACAGGTTCTAGAGCTGACCTAACACTTATTTTCAGACCTTGAATTTTTAGCATATGATGAAGGGTATGTGTGCATCTTTTAGAGTAATATGGGATTAAAATGGAAGATGCGAATCAAGAAATATGACATGGAAATAATATACAGTTTGTTTCCAAAGAATACAATGTTAATATAGGTGCAATGTAACAGGCTGGTGCAACTTAGCCTTTCTGGGTGCTTAATGGCCATACTTGGCATCCTTACCAATTTGGCTGAGGGAACTGGGGGATAACTTTGTTCCTTACCCTCAGAGGTCAACCAAGTCTTAGGGGATTATGCATGGGGACATCTCTTGAAATGTCCTGCAGAGGTGGGTCACCAATCCTCCTATCCATGGAGGTCTTGGAGAGCCACTAAGGAGACTTCAGCCAGTGTCCAGCCTATAAAGAGGAAAGTCTGCTCATGCTTCAGAAAAGGAAGCCTGGTTAGCAAGACCTGATTCTGTCTTCAAGTGGATGGAACTGGTGGATGAGGAGCTGAAAGGAGAAAGGAGCTTCCACCCTCCCCCCCCCAAGAAAAACCCCCTACAGACCCCTGAGGACCAGATCCTCAACTGACCTCAAAAAAACAAAACCTTGGTTAATCTGGGCTAACTGTGTGGCCTTAAGCATCCAGAAGGAAAGTACAACCAGAAATAAATAATCAGTAAGACCAGAGAAACTGTAATGCAGACATAAAACTTGAGATCTTAGTAAAAAGACAAAAAAAAGAGAGCACTGTTGTTTGGCCTGTCGTTGATTCTTACAGTCAAGCACATATCCTCTATGGCTATCACTGCTTTCGGCACTCCTCAAGGACATGAGATACAGCTTTCTTTTTTTTATTGATGCTTTGTGTATTTCATATCATCATTTTCCAATTCAGTTCAGGCATATATCCCCTTCCTTTCCTTCCCATCCCACTCCTACCCTCCCAGGATCATGCATTCTGCCATAATTTTTCTTCATCTTTCTCTGCTTTTTTGTTTTGTTTTGTTTACATTTTTTACAATAATGATATTTGTGAGTACAAGCATCCTTTCATGTAAAACCAATTTGCAAGCATTTGTGCCCAAACCACACAGCTCATGGGGTCCCCCATCCAGCGGGGGGGAGGGCTTGTATGTTCAGTCAAGTTGATCAAATGAGTGCCAGTCTATATTGTTGTAGTTTCACCATTCACCCCAATCACAGCCTTACATTCTACTCATGCCCTCTTTCCACAGATTGTTCCCTAGGCTAGAAAAGGGGCACAGGTGGATGAGAAGCAAAAACAGTCTACTTTTCTGGAGCTCTTGTCTTGGTCTCTAGTCAATTCTGGCTTTTTCTTTCATGGGCTGCAGCTTGTCCAGGCATAACCTTTCGATCCTACTAATGAAGCACATGCAATTAGATATATAGGTATTTAAACAGTAAATTGTTATGGTAGGTTACTTTGGTATAGACACAGATATTTGGAGGGTATGTTAATCCATGAATTACATTTCTTCTGTTAAGTATGACAGGGTCTTTGTGTGGTTTATATAACATCTCCTAACCATTAGAGGATGTAAGCTTGTGGCATCAGCCATGGGTTATTCCTCCAAGGAGAGAGCTAATAGCCAATTAGATTTGGGATATACAGACATATGGCTGCCACTGCTGCACAGTATTTCCAGGCAGATGAGGTTACTGGTGCTGCGGAGGAGTCTTGCTTGACTCAAGGAGACCTATATTTGCTTTATAGGTTTAGTGGCCTTTGGTAACACTCTGGCATTCCAGAGACCATCTGTATACTGCAAGTGCGGTCTCCTACATCTTTCCCATGTTTATATCAGGTCTTCAAAAGACAGGGCCTACGTTCTCTTCCTGCAGATATCCCAGTTTGGAGGCAAGGAGCCTTTACCATTTGTGGGGGGCTTGGATCCCCTGGCCAACATCTCCTTGGTAGAATAATCCATTTTTTGATGTCAGAGCTCCTGTATTAATATATTTTGTTAATGTCATAGCTTAAAGGAGACTTTAGATTTAATTTGGTTCTGAATAGAGAATAATCTTTTCACGTTCATGTCCATTAGTCAATTAAAGAAGGCAGTTTTACTAATTTTACAAGAGAATACCTCTATAACCTGGCTCCAATCTACAGCGGGAGAACGACACCTCATCATCATCATCATGTTCTCCTTATTCATGGGAGAGGGCGTTAAGAAAGTCTCTTGTATTAAAACCTTTGCACACTAGAAGGTACTTCATTAGGATTCATTAAAAAAGTTTACTAGTAGGATCCACAGAGGGGGCCTGATTCTGCAGCAATCTGAGGCATTTCTTCCTCAATGCCCAAGAGGAGTCAATCCTTCTGCTGCACTTTCTGGTGAGCATCCTTACTCACTGCAAAGCTACATTTCTTTCTCAGCCTTTAATTTGGTGATACTCGGCCTGTTGGAAGATACAAACCCTTTCCGCGTAGTTAGTTTTAAGATTTGGGTTGCAAGGTTTGTTGACAAAAAGTTTTCCATCTATCTATACGACCCTTTTATATTTAGGTTTTTATTTTTGACCATGGTCTCAAAAGACAGTTGTATTATACATACCTATAGGGTGAAATAAGGCACAGATTTCATCAGTTCACCATGCTTGTTTTGGGTTACTCTATGTGATTAACTTGGGAAACAAACTTATATTTTTGAGTTAATCATCCTATAGGTGAAAGAGATTGCTACCAGGTGATACTATATTGACAGCAAAATTATGAGAGAATTTGTTTATACCAATCCCAAAGTAAGTGTTACACAGTGTTTAAAGCTAATGTGGACACCAGCAATTTATATCTCCAATTAACTCAGATGCATTACCGTTTTTATCAGCATTTAAACCAATGTTGTTTACATATACATATTTACTTTTCTAAGTCCTAAAAAACCATATATCCTTGTAGACAGAGTCTGAGCAAAACTGGATACTTGTTGAACTCACGTCAATTAAAATGCACCAATCGAATATATACCCGTGTCCCTCTCCCACCCCTCCCACCTTCCTGAGTCACCATTTCAGTCAGTTTTCTCTGATGCAATCTTTCTGTTGTTGTTTCTTTTAATATGCATCCCTCTCCACAAGAATATTTAAACTGAGTTATTGGTACTAGCACCCACATATGAGAGATACATTTGTCGGTTGTTTTTGCTGGGGACTTTGTTACTTCACTACATGATGTCTTCTAGCTCCATCCATTTACCTGCAAAGTTCATGATGTTGTCTTTTCTTTACCACTGCATAGAATTCCATTGTGTACCAGGAGATACAGCTTTTAACCTTCCAGTGTGGACTGAGGCCTGCTGAGATACCCAGCTTGTGAACTAAGCAGCTAATGGGAATTCAGCTTCATCAGAATATGGACTGCCATTTTTGGACTACCTTGGCTGTATCATAGAGGCCAGTGCAGGGGGATTAAGACAGGTTGAATGCTTACTGGACTTCATTTGGGGGAGTATGGGAGGGAAAGACCCCAATGTGGAGCACAAGTGCAGGATTTATGGTTGTTTGTGCTTGCCAAAGAGGAGCCTTTGAGCACTCCCTTAAGGAAAATATGACATCTTTTAGAGAAAAAAAAGTCCTCTAATTAAAAAAAAATTAATCTTTCAGATTCAATTCCTATAACTATAATGGATAGTGACAATAACCATGTAGGAATATCTGATTCTGAAGTACCTTAGTTTTAGGATCTGTGAAAATAATTGTAAATGTCTATCACATGACCAAATTTAGTGCTTTTGCTTTAAAATGTGAATTTGCTATTTGATTTCAAAAACTCCAGGTTTATTTTTAATTATATTTCTTCTATAGTGTCTACTGAATCATATTAGCTATTCTAAAATCTATAAAGTAACTGTATTTTAAATAATTCAATAGACGGAAATTTACATATAAAATGTCTGTTATGAAAGAAATTTTGATACCAATGAAAGGTAATACTTTTTATTCAATTGTTTTATTTTGGTAAATGCAAAGAAAATAAAGCGTTGACATTTAAAAAAAAAGATAGACAAAAATTTACTTAAACCAACAGTGATCGAGGATCTTATTGACCCATAAGTTAATATACTTCATCTGCTACAGAAAAGATTTAAACAACAAGACTACAAATAATTTCTGCTCATTAAATGACAGATTGTGTTTGAAGTGTTTAATTATACTTTTTTCCACAGAATATCAACACTAACAACATCCACTCCCTTTCTCCTCTTTCCTTTGCTAAATTTACAGATATATCTTACCAACTATATCTTTTTTCTAAGTGTTAAGTAAAATCATCCTAACTTTAGTCTTCATATTCTAGACTAAATTACTTATACCAAAATCTAGGTAAATCTTATATACATTTTAAATATTTATACTTTTACTCCATATGGAAGAGATATATTTTATCCTACTATAAAATAAGTATATAATCTTACATGGGAAATATAAACACATATATACAGACAGAGTTTGCTTGTGGACTATATTTCAAATAACACATTTAATTTTAGCTTAACTAATGACTTATTTTAACTTCTTTATGTAGAATAACAAAATGTGTCAATAGCAACAAAATGTGTGAATTAATCAGAAGAGAAGGAAAACAAAATTCAATTATCATCAAACAGAAAGCTTATTTCTGAGCAGCCTCATGCACAAAACTCCAGGTATCTCCAAGCTGGGACAATGAACAATTGGGGTGAAACTGAAAGTAAAGAGTTGACTGAAGTGATCACTCCTACATGTACAACTGTCAAATATGAGTCCCTTCCATACATCTGTAACTGGAAACAGTAATGGAGGTAAAGATCTCTATACACGTGGCTAACAGTCGTCTATAGCAAATGCTAATGAAGATGTGGAAAAGTGGAAAAACTTATTCACTGCTGTTGGGTCTGTAAACTGGCACGCCCACTATGGAAATCAGATGAGAGTTTACAGAAAAAGCTCGAAATAGATCTACTACATGATCCAGCCATACCACTCTTGGGCATATTCCCAAAGTAATTTATATTGTACTACACAAATATCCACTCAACCATAATCATTGATGCTCTATTTGCAGTGGCCAGGAAATAGAAACAACCAGGATGTCTATCAACTGATGAATGAATAAAGATACATTTATGCCATGGAATATTATTCAGCTGTTAATAACAAAGAAATTAACAAATTAGGAGGCAAATGGCTAGAAGTGGAAAACAAAAACTCTGAATGAACTAACCCCAAATCAGAAAGACAAATCACCCATGTTCTTTCTCATAAGTGGATGCTAGCTTTGACTCTTTAGGTATGCATGTTTCATTTGGAAATTCCACAGAAGTCAGGAAGCTAGTAAGGTTCCATGTGAAAGTGGGGGTAGAATTCATGAGAGGGGCTGCATACAATGTAATAATATAGAGAAGACAGGGGGAATAATGGAGTAGGGAAATTTAAATGGGGCAGAGAATAAGTGCGCCAGGCAGAGGAGGGATAACTGACGTTAAAAACCTTTAGAAAAAGTCACATGAAAACATACTAATGTAGAAGCATCTTAAAATATATACATTGCACTGGAGAAATGGCTCATGGTTAAGAGCCCTGGTTGCTCTTGCAGAGGACCTGGTTTCAATTCCCAACACCTACATGGTGGCTAACAACCATCAGTAACTCCCATACCAAGGGATCTGACACCCTCTTCTGACTTCCACAGGCATTACATGACACAGGTACATTTACACATATGAAGGCAATACTCATACACATAAAATAAAAATAATAAATAAATATTTAAAAATATATACATATACAATTTTAAAATAGTTTAAATTGAGTTACCCTATAATTGGGGGCAGGGAGTGGGGCAATGCCCCTAGCAGTGACCACAGTCTAGCAAATAAAAAGCCCAAAGCAAGGAATGGACTCACTTCTTTGGACCTGTTGAACATAAAATTCCCATAGGCCTTCAAATTACACTGACTGTTGACATTATTCTCAGTTAGTTATCAGTACTTGATGGTAAGACTCTATTGCTAAAGGCACTACATATGTATAATAGAAACATTGAGAAATCAAGCTGGTATTAACCTGAAAGCTTCCTATTTACTGTCTAGCTTTCATAGTGCTGGAAGGTGCTATAGATACTCCAGAAAGTGAAAAGTAGTCATCAACTTCACCTAGCTGTGAACTTTGGGAGCTACAATATGACTGGCCTAGCAAGATATGCCCACAAGTGCAATAGTTGAATGAATGTTATGGATAACCAAACATTTTATGATTGATTTAAGATCTGCTTCACAAGATAGAGCCCATATGTGGCAATGTTGTCAGGGTCAAGAATCTATGGCTAGACAGGTCACTGGCCATAGAAGAAAACCTCCTACTAGTATTCTGTTAAATACACTTAGTACTAAACCAACTTCCAATGACTAAGTGTTATCCCTGTGGACTACCACATTTCTCATCTTTCATCAGAGAAGCTTTTTCATACAGTAGACCTGCATCTGGTCAACCTGCAGAGAAGAGACTACAGAATGTTTGGCCCTAAATGGGATACCTATAATCACACCCTCTCCTCCCAATGCTCGTGGATCATTGCAGAAGCAGTGAGAAAATATTTTAACAGCCAAAGGCGGCTGAGGAGTAGAAGGAAATGGTGTTTTTCAGATATAATAGGGCAGTTGCACATGTGAACCCATAGCAGTTGTGACAGCATGGACAAGACAAGATCAAACTCAAGCCAGACAAAATACCAACATGCACATCCATGTTTCTTGCAGTTCTCTTCACAATAGTAAAGAGCTGGAAGCAACCCAAGTGTCCCTCAACCAATGAATGGATAAAAAAAGTGGTACATCTACAAAATGGAATTCTACGCATCAGTAAAGAAAGACAACACCATGAACTTTGCAGGTAAATGGATGGAACTAGAAACCATTATGCTAAGTGAAGCAACACAGTCCCAGAAAAACAAATCACAAGCAGTATGCGCAACTAGACACCTAGTAAGCGAAGATCTTCAGCAAGCAGAAATACCTACCCTACAAGACAATCCATCAACTTCATTTATAATAAACTAAAAATTATAATTTACAAGACCAAGCAAAGAAAAAAAATATAATGGATACATTTTGGCAAACTTGATTTTGAAAAAGTTTAAAATTTTATCCATGATTAAATATTTTTAATTTTAGATTTTTTGTTAATTTTTAATTTTAACTTTTTTATTGTGTGTATGTGCCTGCACATGCCACAGCACATTGATGTAAGTCAGAAGACAGCCTGCAGGATGTCAGTTCTTTGCTCTATCTTATGGGTTCCAGGATTAAAATTAGGTCTTCAGATGCCTTTATCTTCTGAGCCATCTCACCAGACCTTTATTAGCAACCTTTTTTAAAGATAATAGAATTCCATTTGCAGCACACATCAGAAAGCAGAATTGGATGTGTGGAAATCCCACTTGTGGCCACCAGGACTTGACATTAACTCCATAAAGACAGCATTTGTCCTAGATGCATACATCCACACAATATGATTCCATCTGGCATTATAGAGACCCCTTTTCTCAGAAGGTGACAAGTATATTCTAAGTAACACATCTATGGCCATGCTTAATGGAAAAATCAAGGAATTTTTGAAAATGTATTGACATAATCAAACCACTAATTTCTGTGTTCTATTGTTTTCAGAGGTGAATGCGTACTTAAGAACCCTTAAAAAAAAAAAAAAAAGCACAAGACCAGCATTTGCCCCACTAGGAGAGCAGACTTCACTGTGTCCTACAGAATGGCAACTTGCAAAGGCCTGGGTGAGGGCTGCCTTCCTGGGGACTTTGGGCAACCCTGTGCCCCATAGAAGCCTGGTATCACACAGGACATTCCAACCTTCTGGCCCCAGTGTGCTACAGGGGCGGAGCTACCTGTGCTCCATACAGCACAAGACCAGCTTGTGCCCCGCTGGGCGAGCAGACTTCACCCATGTCCTGCAGAATGCCAACTTGCAGAGGACCAGGTGAGGGCTGCCTTCCTGGGGACTTTGGGCACCTTTGTGCACCATGGAGGCCTGGTATCACGCGGGACATTCTAACCCTCCAGCCGCAGCATGCTACTGAGGCAGAGCTACCTGTGCTCCACACAGCTCAAGACCAGCGTGCGCCCTACTGGGCAAGTGGACTTCACCCATGTGCTGAAGAACACCAACCGACAAAAGACCAGCCTAGGGAAGTGGTCGTGCAGAGGATCTAGATGTGCAGCCAACGTTGAGGCACCAGAACCCAAAGAAACAAATAAACAATGAATCCACATGCCAAAGACACACACACACACACACACACACACACAACGAAAAAAACATGGGAAAAGGTCATAATAAATCCACACCAAACTCTACCAACCCTACAGAGGACTCCGACAATGAGATCCCCCTGGAAGGAAACCAAGACACAGACTTTAGAAAAACAATTGTGGACACATTTAAACAAATTAGAGAACTAAGGGAAGAGAATGAAAAACTCAAGAAGTACCAAGAGGGTGATAATGATAATCATTGGGAAGAACTAAAGGGAAAGATTGAAAAACTCAAGAAGGACCTAGAGGAAGAAAATGACAAATGTTGGAAAGAGCTGAAGGGAGAAAATGACAAACTCCAGAAGGAAGTGTAAATGCTGAAAAGATCCCAGGCAGAAAGGGAAA
This sequence comes from Rhizomys pruinosus, assembly GCA_009823505.1. Taxonomy (NCBI): domain Eukaryota; kingdom Metazoa; phylum Chordata; class Mammalia; order Rodentia; family Spalacidae; genus Rhizomys; species Rhizomys pruinosus. The sequence goes on along the minus strand of VZQC01005268.1, from coordinate 19,920 downwards.
AAGAAAGTGACCAACGAACCAAGGACCTATAAGATGAGAATGACAGGCTCAAGAAGGAAGTGAAAACACTAAAGAAATCACAGGAGGAAATGAAAAAGGAAATTGAACATTTATACAATCAACAGGAAAGGATGGGGAAAAGCCTCAGAAGCAGAATGGAAGAAGCAGAAAAAAGAATATCAGACATGCAGGATAACATGGTGCAACTAGAATGCTCAAGTAAAGATTATGAAAAATTTAAAAAAACACAAGAGTGGAACAGCCAAGAAATGTTAGACACTATGAAAAAAATCAAACCTCTGCATCATAGAGGAAGGAGAAGAATCCCAAGACAACACTATTGATGAGATATTCAACAGGATAATAGAAGAAAATTTCCCCAAACTGAAAAAACACAAACCCATCCAAATACAAGAAGCATGTATAATACCAAACAGACAAGACCAGAAAAGAAATTCCCCACAACATATAATTGTTAAAACACTAGATGCTCAAAACAAAGACAAAATACTGAAAGCCACATAAGAAAAACAACAAGTTACATATAAGGGGAAACCCGTCAGAATCTCAGCTGACTTCTCAGCACAAATTATGAAAGCGAGAAGAATGTGGAGCAAAGTATTCCCAGTACTAAATGACTTTAGATGCCAACCCAGATTACTATACCCAGCAAAAATGCCAATCATAGTTGAAGGAGAAAGAATACTCTTTCATGACATGAACAACATAAAAGAATACATGTCTGCTGGGCATGGTGGTACATGCCTTTAATCCTAGCACTTGGGAGGCAGGGGCAGGCGGATCTCTGTGAGTTCAAGGCCAGCCTGGTCTATAGAGTGAGTTCCAGACCAGCTGGGGCTACACTACAGAGAGACCCTGCCTCAAAAAGACCAAAAAAATACATCTCTAAGAAACCAACACTTCAGAAAATCCTCGAAGCAATCCAAAGAACAGAGGAAAGAAGCAACTCTCCCCTAAGCAATTAAAGAGAGAAAGTAACAAAATCATAACAGAGTAAATATAAACCTAGACCAAGAATGCAAACAAAAAATAATGTAAAAAGAAGCAACACACATCTCTCAATAATAACCTTAAATACTAATGCTCTAAACTCCCCAATCAAAAGGCATAGACTGGGAGAATGGATTAGGAAACTGAACCCTTCTACATGCTGTCTACAAGAAACCCATCTCACCCTCAAGGACAGACACCACCTTAGAGTGAAAAGATGGAAAAAATATTCCAAGAAAATGGTACCAAGAAATAATCTGGAGTGGCTATTCTAATATTAGGCAAAATAGATCTAAATGTTAAATTAATCAGAAGCGACAAAGAGGGCCATTACATCCTAATCAAAGAACTATGAACCATGAAGACCTCACAACCCTAAATGTTTATGCATCAAACTCTGGTGCACCTAACTTTATAAACACAATTCTGGGGACCTCAAGACACAAATTAATCCTAACACACTAATAGTGGGAGACATCAACACCCCACTAAGCCCCTTGGATAGATCAACAGGACAAAAACTAAACAGAGAGACATCAGAATTGAGCAATACAATACACCAAATGGACCTCACAGACATCTACAGAGTATTCCACCCAAATACCAGAGAATATACTTTCTACTCAGCACCCCACAGAACATTCTCCAAAATTGACCACATACTGGGGCACAAAAGGAACCTCAATAAATACAAAAGGATAGAAATTACTCCATGCATTCTATCAGACCATAGTGCAATAAAGCTCAATATGAACCTCAGAATAAGTCCAACTAGCTACAAGAACACATGGAAAGCCCAAAACAAACAACTCCTATGAAACGTGAATGGGTCAGGAGAAGTCAGAGGTGAAATAAAAGGGTGTCATGGAACTGAAGAAACCAATAAACACAATAAGACAATAAAAAAACCTGTGCTAGATACTTTAAAGGCACATAGTCTGAGAGGGAAATTTATAGCCCTAAGTGCCCATTAAATAAAAAAAAAAACAACAGAAAAGGAACAAATAAATGAACATGGACACTGCAAGCTAAACAACATTTTAGAGAGCAACAAAAAAATGAACCCGAAACTCCACAACAGACTAGTAGAAATAACAAAACATCAGACCAGCAAATCAAGTGAAAATTAGAAACACAAGAAACCATCAAATAAATCAACAAATCCAAAGTTTTTTTCTTTGGAAAAAAAAAAAAAAATTTTTTATAGAAACTCGCGCATTTAACCAAAAAAAAAAAAAAAAATGAGGATGCCAACTCCAAATGACAATGGTATTAGTGATGCAAGGGGAAAAATCAGACTGACAAGAGAAAACAATTCAGCAATCATACAGGAAACTCAAAATACATCTCCATCTACAATTTAGCAAACACCTAAGAGAAATGGATAGATGATACTGTTGAAATTCCTGGGGAAGCAAACAAGCTTTAAACCGAAGAAGAGATGACAATTTAAAAGACCCATAATATTAGCGGAAAGTGATAGATGGTTACATTATAAAACCCTCAAACGTAAAAAAAAAAAGCCCTGTGTCCAGATGAGTTTCAGCACAGAATTCAATAGAACACTTACACGAGTTTCTAAAACCATTGTACTCAAAGCTGTTGAGCTTCCAGAATACAAACAGAGGAAATTCTCCAAATCCTTCTAATGAAGCCAGTACACTCTAAATACCAAACGGCCAGGCAAGATATAAGCAAAAAAAAAGCTATAGGCTCCTCTCACTAATGAATATAGATGCATAAAACATCCTCCAACAAAATACTTGCAAAATCGCCGAAATACAGACCGACACATCAATAAGATTATCCATCATGATCAGTTTGGATTCAACCAGAGATTCAGGGATGGTTAAACTATACGTACAGCAATGAAATATCATAAAACACAATAATGGACTGAATACAATACAAAAAGCACATGATCTCTCAATTATACAGAAAAAAGGCCCTTGATACAGATTCCAGATCCTTCATGTTAAAGTCCGTAGAGAAATAGGACCTGGAAAGGAACAATCCTCCACAACATTATCAACAGCCATATATAGCAAAGCCACTGCCAACATCATCCTAAATGGAGGAAAAAACTGGAATCATTTTCTTAAAGGCAGGGAACCGCACAGGCTGCCCCATAGCGCACTCCTCTTAAACATAGTGCTCAAAACACTGCTCAGGCAAGACAAACAAGAGAAAGCAAATAAGGCAGTATTAACAGAAAAAAAGCTAACCTAGCCTTTTTGCAGATGATAATGGTTTACCTAAGGTGGTGCTAAAAACCTCCACCAGCAAAACTTCCTAGAAATGATTTGAGAGATTTTGTCAAGTGTTCATGGCTCACACACAACTCAGCAAAATCCGTAGCCTTTTCTTTACACCCACACAATAACTGTGGAGAAGGCATACAGAAAGACCTTCCCCTCACAATCGTCTCAAAATAATAGATACCCTGGGCACAAAACCTAACCAAAGATACAAAAAATCTCTAAGACAAAAATTTTAAACCCCTGAAGAAGGAGATTGAAAATGACATCAAAAGTGGGAATTACCTTCAATGCTCATGGATTGGGAAAATTAATATAGTAAAAATGTCAAGTTTACCCAAACTGATATACAGGTTCAACCATCCCAATCAAAATCCTTATTAGCTTCTTCACAGACTTGAAAAAAAATCTTTAATTTCATATGGAAAACAAAAACCCCGAATAGCTAAAGCAACCCTGAGTGAAATGAAAAATGCAATACAGGGGGATTGCCCTACCAGACTTCAGAATATGTTACAGGGCCATAGTCAAAAAAACAGCCGGGAGCTGAGGAAAATAGCCTACCAGTAAGAATGCCGACTGCTCTTGGCGAGGACCCAGGTCGTCCCCAGCCCCCACATGCGGCTGAGAACCATCTGGTAACTCCAATTCCAGGAGAACTCCAGTTCCAGGGGGAATCCGACACCCTCTTCTGACCTCTGCGGCATTGCATGACAAGGTTGCACAAACCTACATGCAGACGGTACATTCATACATGTAATAAATAAGTAAATAAATAAATAAATAAATAATTTTAAAAGATAGCCTGATACTGGCACAAAAACAGACCAGTTGACCAATGGAACAAAATTGAATATCCAAATTTGAGCTCATACAATTTCAGCCACCTCATATTTGACAAAGGGTCAAAAAACCCTCAATGGAGGAAGGATAGCATCTTCAGCAATTGGTGCTGGCAAAATTAGATCACCATCTGTAGAACAAAATTAAACCCATATTTATCATGCTATATGAAAATAAACCCCAAGTGGATCAAAGATCTCAATGTGAAGCCTGAAACCCTGAAGGTGATAAAAGAAAAAGTTGGAAACAACCTACAAGACATAGGTGTAGGAGGAGACTTTCTAAATCAGACAGCAGCCACACAGGAAGTAAGGTCAACAACTGACAAGTGGGACCTCATAAAACTCAAATGCTTCTGTACAGTGAAAGAAACAATCAAGGAGGTGAAGAGAAAACCCACACAGTGGGAAGAAATCTTTACCAGTGACACATCTGACAGAGCATTAACGTCAAGAATATATAAAATACTCAAAAAACAAAGAAGAAGACAAATGACCTACTCAAAAGATGGAGTAAAGAGCTGAACAGAGTCTTCACCAGTGAGGAATTAAAGGTGGCTGAGAAACATCTTAAAAAGTGTTCAACAGCATTAATAATTATGGAAATGCAAATTAAAACCACTCTCAGATATCATTTCACTCCCATACAGCTAGCTAAGATCAAGAAAACAAAAGACAACAGATGCTGGAGTGGTTGTGGGGAAAGGGGAACACTCATCCACTGCGGGTGGGAATGTAAACTTGTACAACCACTATGGAAAGTAGTGTGGAGAACCCTTAAAAGACTCGGAATGAGCTTACCACCTGACCCAGTCATACCACTCCTGGGTATATACCCCAAAGATTCATCCTACCTCAAAGATACATGCACATCCATGTTTATTGCAGCTCTCTTCACAATGTCGAAGAGCTGGAACCAACCCAAATGACCCTCAACAGACGAGTGGATGACAAAAATATGCTACATCTACACAATGGAGTACTATTCAGTGGTAAAGAAGGATGGCATTATGAACTTTGCAAGTAAATGGATGGAGCTCAAAGCCATTATGCTGAGTGAGGTGACACAGTCCCAGAAAGACAAACAGAGAATGCTTTCCCTCATTTGTGGATGCTAGCACCAAAACCCCCAGACAAAAGGCAAGCTGAACGACATTATGGTTATATTTCTATCTGAAAGCAACTATGTTGTTATAATGTGAATCTCTCAATGGGCTCTAGAATCCACCCACCAAGTATTTTTAGACTTTATAATTACTGTATATGGGTGGAGAGTATGTATCCATATTTTAGAGTAATATGAGATGCATAAAAAAAGCCTGAGAGAAAGATGCAGGACGGTTATGGCAGAACGCATGATCTGGGATCGGATGGGATGGGGTGGGGTGGGGGGAAGGGATAGGGGAATATGCCTGAACAGAAATGAAAAATGATGCATGAAATACATAAAACATCAATAAATAAATTAAAAAAACAAAACAACAAAACAAAACAAAAAAACAAAGAGATACCATTTTGGTTCAAACACTACCCAGATTCTCCTGGCTATTCAAGTCTGATTATTGCTTTTATTTTTTTCCAGTAACTGTAGCTGCTGTTTTCTTGGCTTAGCTGGAAGCTTTGGGGCTCCCTTAGAAGTGATCCTGTGTTTCCTACTATAACCATCTTATTAAGGGTTTTCAATGACTCAGCCTTAGCAAATACTCATGTATGGTAATAGCTATGGGTGGTAAGGGTAACATAGTCCCCGGTCAGTTTTACAGATAAAGGTATTTGGGGTCTGTGGCTAGATAACAACGTCAAGTTAGAAGACCAGTTGCGTAAACTGAGATTTTTAAAACATCATAAATTTATAAATTATAAACTGCTCAATTAATATAGGAACAACTGGTAATGAATTGGAATGAAGTCTGGGCCTCTTATCTAATATTTCCCAATATATCCTAACACAGACTATCCCAAGTAACACTGGAAAGTAATCAAGTAAGAATTAGACTTTAAACGTCTTGTTTCATTATTTAAAAGGGAGGCACAAGGCATAATGTCAGAAACGCTGTTGGACATTTTTATAGTTCTCAAAGAATCTTCTGCAACATTTATTAATGTGTCTCTCACCTGTGTGAGCTTTATGTTGTTATAGTTAGGGCTGAATTATGGTGGAAAAATTTCCCGTAGTGCCTATGCTGAAAAGATCTCACTCCTTTACACATATTCAGGGTTTTAGCCTACTGTAAATTATTTTTTGGCCTTGATGGATCTTATTTCTTGTGAGTTTTCTGATGTAAAAGGAAGTTTGATTTGTGGCAAAATGTTTTCTTACACACATCACATTCACAGAGCTTCTCCCCTGTGTGTATCTTCTGATGTTCAGTGAGAGTCCAGAGCCGACGGTAGGTTTTCCCACACTCATTACACTCGTAAGGTTTTTCTCCTGTGTGAATTCTTTTGTGTACTGTGAAGCCTGATGTATGGCGGAAAGATTTTCCACATTCTTTACATTCATGTGGTTTTTCTCCAGTATGAGTTCACTAATGCTAGGTGAATGAAACCTTCTAACAGAGAGTTTTTCCACATTGCTTACATTCATAAAGCCTCTCATCTGTGTATGTCTTCTGGTGGTGCCTGTGAGCTGACTCCCGACAGTAAGCTCATCAAATCATAAGGTCTCTCCCATATAGCTTTTGTAGGCCATATCCCTGTATTCGTTACAGTCATAAAGATTCTCCTTTGTGTCCATTTCCTTTTGAGGTCTGACTTCACGGTGGATGTTTTACCCCACTTACTAAACACACCATGCTTCTCTCCTATGTGGGTTCTCTGATGTATAGCAAGTGTTGACTTAAGGTAGATTAAACTTCCCACATTCACTACATCCATCTTTTTTCCTCCATGGATTACCTGATGTGCACTGAGGGCAGATTTAGTAGACAGAAACTTCCCACATTGACAGCATTCATAGGGTTTCTCTCCTGTATGATTTCTCAGATGCACATTGAGGGCTGACTGACAAAAGAAGTTTTTCTCACACTTACTGCATTCATAGGGTTTTTCACCTGTGTGAATTCTCTTATGTGCAGTCAGGGCTGACAGACAGAAGAAGGTTTTTCCACATTCCTTATACTCATTTGGCTTCTCTCCTCTATGAGTTCTTTGATGTACAATGAGGTAAGATTTCTTGCCAAGGGCATTCCCACATTCCTTGCATTTATAAGGTTTCTCCCCTATGTGTGATCTGAAATGCTCAGCCAGGACTGACTTCCATAAGAAGGTCTTCCCACATTCTTTACACTCATAGGATTTCTCCCCTCCATGAGTTCCCTGATGTACAATGAGGACAGATTTGTCAATGAAGGCTTTCCCACACTCACTGCATTCATACAGTCTCTCTCCAGTATGAATTCTTTGGTGTCAGGTAAGGATTGCCTTCATACGAAAAGTTTTCCTACAATAATACAGGCATAAGGCCTCTCTCCTGTGTGCATTCACTGATGTACGATGAGGGTGGATGAGTGGCGGATCGTTTAGGCCTGTGTTTCAGCTCCTGCCTCCTGGCTCTTGCCCTGAGTTCCTATGCTGGGTTCCCTCAGTGATGAACTGTGACCCAAAAGATATAAGCCAAATAAAACCTTTCCTCCCCCCAAAAAATTTAATGGAAGTAAAATATTTTCCCCTAGGAAAAAAAAAAAAAGAAGCTTTTCTACACTCTTCACATTCATTTCACTTCCTTTCAGTATGCCCTGCCTTGTCTGCTGGGAGGGCTGGGTTCTGGGAAGGTTCACTGCTTTTATTATTGTGAAGAGGTTGATTCAAAGTCTTAATATTCTGCTGTAGAGTAGGATCTTCACCTTGACTCTCCACTTCCCTAACTTCATTACATTTGTACGTTTTCATCCCAGAATGACTTTAGTCATGCTTTGGATGGAGTGATGGCTTCTCATGTCCACTTTGCTCAACAGGCACCTTTGCATTTTCTTTGCTTTGCTTTGCTTTGCAACAATCACTTCTGAATTAGTTTTGATACCATTTCCACCTGGATCATGTTTGTGGAGTGCTTTTCTTGAAGAAACAACATTCATGCCCACAGTACATGCTTTCTCAATTATATTGGATCTTTCTGGAATCACTTTCTTGTTACTGAAGAATGAGCATTGTTTCAAATGTTTGTCTTGCACTTCCTTGTCCTTCAAAGCTTCATCATCTTCTCCATAGGTCTTAGTTGGTAATTCCTCCACTATCCATGGCCCCTCTCCTTGCTCCAATTTTAAGATATCTGGTTTGCTAATATGAAACTCCACTGAGACAAGGTTACAATAATTCTCCAGCATCACATCCCCATACAGAAGTCCCTGGGCAGGGCTCAGATGCTGCCACTCCTCGTGGGTAAAGTCTACAGACAAGTCCTTGAAGGAAACTGGTATCTGAGAACTGCTCGTTTTCACATGCTTTTGAGAATGGGCCCAGAGTCATTAGTGCACCAGAGCTGTGTTCAGCAGATGAAATATTTTTGACTGTTTGGTCTCCCTTAACTGCAGTTTCATGAGAGGACTCTGTTTGAAACCTGTAAAAGGCTGAAACTCAAGACACCAGAATTCAATTCTTGGAGCTATCACTAGCAAACTGCCTCCTCTTGCACAGGCCTCCCAGCCCTGCTGCGACCCTGGACACCTGGGATGCACGTGCCCCTCTGGTGGATGGATACCGACCCCGTGGTTCAGCCCTTCCTCTGTTTCACAGAGAAAGAGACGGCAAGGAAAGCCACCAGGTGAGAACCCAAAAAGTTAACTTCTTAATAAGAACTATATTTTTATGTGTATTTTAATGTGTTTAATTATATTGAATTTTTGTGCATTTTATACAATAAATATTAATCATATTTAGATCCCATCCCCTATCCACATCCCCCAGAGCACCCCCCCACACTGGATTTCATGTATTCTTTCATATATGTTAAGGCCTATCAGTCAAGTCTGTGTATCCAGATGTTTATACCAAAATTCATCCATGGAAGTCTGGTCAGCCTAGAGTGGCTCCCTTAAAGAAGATCAACTCTCCCTCACCCAACAGTGACAACTACTACTAGTTCTTTGACTAAGGTTGGAGGTCTCCTGACCAATTTTCCAGTTCTATGCTGGTTTTTTTGGTCTTAATTGAATTTACATGGGTCATGTGCATGCTATCATCATTTTAAAAACTTTTTATTATTTTTTGAGAATTCCATTCAATGTACTTAACCATATTTTGTATTCTTAATTCATAAGAAAATTTTGTATGCTAAGTATAATAACCCTCTGTCTACCACATACATGAAAGATATGTTTTCTTGCTGTCCATTTGTAGTTCACTCCCACTTGAAGTGTTTGTCAATTTTTAGAGTGGAATTATTAATTTTTCTTTTCCTTGTTCCAGTCCTGCATGCCATGTTTAGAAAGGCCTTTCCCACTTCAATGTATCATATATATTTTCTTCTTCTTTGTAAACTTTATTACTTTTGGCAGATATAAAAACTTAAAAGAACACTGTAAGAACCATACTTTCTTCCAAATGATTGCACACTGGATGGTTTTCGTGTACACATTAGACATTGTCTTTTTTGACAACCCACTGAATGAAGATGCCAACGTCTTCCTGGGTTAAAATTCCTGAGCAGAGTTGGGCCTGGGGTCAGCTATTTTGACTCAGCATCATATTGTTTTCGTTTTATAGTAATTTTCTCATCTCCTAAGGCACATTCCTTCTTTTTTTTTTACATTTTTATTTATTTCTGTATGTGTATGAATGTACTGTCTGCATGTAGGTTTGTGCACCTGTGTCGTGCAATGCCGCGGAAGTCAGAAGATGGTGTCGGATTCCCCTGGAACTGGAGTTCTCCTGGAATTGGAGTTACAGATGGTTCTTAGCCGCCATGTGGGTGCTGGGAATCGAACCCAGGTCCTCTGCAAGAGCAGTCGGTGCTCTTAACCGCTAGGCTATCTCTCCAGCCCCGGCACATTCCTTCTTTTATGTTTATTTTTTACTTTTTAATTTATTTTGTTCTTTGACAGTTTAATCCCTTCTTAATATTCTTTTTTTAAGGGTTGTTCTAGCTGCTCTTGTCTGTAGATTCTTCAAGGTAAAATTTAGACTGTTTCATCATATTCTCAACAATATTTATTAGAAATGGAGATATTTATTGATATCATACTGCATACAGAGTAAACTTAAATAGAACCAACTTCTTCCAAGTCACTAGTCTTATTTTTTAAGGCACAGCTGTCCATTTCCTCAAATATTTTCTAATTCTCTCATATACTTTTGTGATACCATTATGCAAATTTTTATAATTTTGTTTATCAAGTTTCTGGATATTTCCAAAGGCTACTTCTAGATTTAAATGTTTTTATCTGTAATTAGAATACTTTCTAGAGTGGCTCCTTTAAAGATCAACTCCCTCACCGTGCAGGGTGGGGCATGCCTTTAATCCTAGCACTTGGGAGGGAGAGGCAGGTGTATCTTTGGGAGTTCAAGGCCAGCCTGGTCTACAGAGTGAGTTCCAGGACAGCTGGGGCTACAGGGAGACCCTGTCTCAAAAAAGAAAAGAAAAAAATCAACTCCCTCACCCAGCAGTAATCAACTACCAATAGTTCTTTGACTAAGGTTGGGGTCTCCTGACTATTTTTCCAGTTCTATGCTGGGTTTTTTGTCTGACTGAATTTATATGGGTCGTGTGGATGCTATCACCATTTTACAAGTTTTTATTAATTTTTGAGAATTCCATTCAATGTATTTAATCATATTTTGTATTCTTAATTCATAAGAGGTTTCTGTATGCTAAATATAGTAAGCCTCTGTCTACTACATACATGAAAGATATGTATAAATATTCTATATCAAAGTCCTGTTTATTTTGTAATCCCCTGCCATCTTTATAATTACCTACCTTAATGAATATCCTTATTTTCCTATTTTCTTAGAAATTTCATGTACCATTTCCTTTTTTTCAAAGCCAATGTTTTATTGAAGCTCTGTGCATTTCATACAAAATTACATTACAAATCAAATCTAGACTTGTGCCCTCCTCCTTGCCCTCCTACCCCACCAGAGCTCATGCATTCTGCCAAACATGTTTTTCATCTTTCTCTTAGTCTCTCTCAAAATTCTCAATGGAGAAGTTTACTGTTTCAAGCAGAAGTTCACCATTTCAGTCAGTTCTTTGACGCAGACTTTTCTGTTGCTGTTGTTATTGTTATTCCTTCCCATATGCACTTATGCATGCCACATGTATCATAGGTTTTTAGCATTTTCGGCTTATGATTTTTTTATTAGGCTGAAAGATGTTATGTTTGAAGTCTCCTCCTTGCCAAGCCCAAAACACCATCAGTTCTGCTCTTGTGCTCCACATTGGGGTTTTCCCATGGTCACCAAATGAGGTCCAGTAAGCACCACATCCTGTCTTGATCTTCCTGTACTGTTCTCCATGATACAGCCTGGGTAGTCCAACAATGGCATTCTATACTCTGAAGAAGCAGAAACCCCAGTAGTAGGTCAGTCCACAAGTTGGGTGTCTCAGCAATCCCCATCTGGCACTGAAAGTTTGGAGGATTCTTGGAGAGACCTGAGTCTTCAGTCCATATTGGAAGGTTGAAAAGCTGTGTCTTCTCACGTCTTTAAAGGATAGCAAAAGCAGTGGCAGCTATGGGGTAGCTGCACTTTCCAACAACTGTGCTCTTTTTTTTCTTTTTGTCTTTTTACTAAGTTCTCAAGTTTTATAACAAGTATAATTTCTCAGGACTTACTATTATTTATTTATGGTTATACTTTCCTTTTGGATGCTTAGGGCCACACAGTTAGCCCAGATTAACCAAGATTTTGTTTTCTCAAGGTCAGTTGAGGATCTGGTCCTCAAGGGTCACTCAAGTATTTTTTGGGGGGGAGCCCCTGGCTCCTTTGGGCTTTTCAATCACCATTTCCATCCACTCGAGGACAAAATTAGGTCTTGCTAGACCAGGCTTCCCTTTTTGTGAAACATGAGCAAATTTTTCTCTTTATAGACTGGAAATGGGCTGAAGTCCCATTAGTGGATCTCCAAGACCTTCCTGCACAGGAAGACTGGTGACTCACATTTGCAGGACATTTCAAGAGATGCCACCATGTATAGTCCCCTGGGACTTAGTTGACCTCTGAGGGCAATGAACAAAGTTATCCCTTAAGATCCTCTGCCAAATTAGTATGGGCATTAGGTATGGTTGTTAACCATACAGAATGGCTAAGTTATACCAGCCTGATACTTTTAACTACTCTATAATATTTTAGAAAAGGCTTGGACAAAAGCTCAAGCAGCCTTGTATCATTTCTTAAACATTTTCAAAGACTGGTTTCAAATATTTTAGAAAAAAATCTGAGCTACTAGCACAATTTAAATTTTAAGATGGTTTCTTAAACCATGATTTCTGGCTCAAAATATACACATGCACATACACTAACACGAATATATACAAAGTCCTCTTCTAGAGGTTAAATGTTAGCAAAAGCATGGAATTCAGCAGCTTCACAAAGTGCTCATTGATTTAAGGGCTCTTCTGTACACTATGTTCTATCTGTAATAAAAGCAGGCACTTCCTTAAAGGTGTGACTCGACAAAACCACTCCTTTTACTGATTGTCAAAAAAAATCAAATATTCCATTCAAAACTCAGAGAAGGAAAAACATCTGATACATCTAACAATTTTCTCCCATATGCTCACAGCATATGATTAACAATGCACATAGGCTTGGTTGTGAGATCCTGCATTTAGATAATGATCGAAGTCCATTAAATTATCTTTTTATGGTTGATTCTCTGTCAACTGAACATCCAGATTCTTTTTATAGAAATATGATTTGATCTGTAATGTCCTAGAACATGTTTTCTCAGCTACTTAGCTTCAAGCTTATGCTAATTATTAGGCATCATCTCACAATTTCTGTGGCAGATTGACGCATTAAATCCTTGGCTAGAAGGGATCCTGAAGATGAAGCTGTGAAATTTTTTAGTAGTCCCTGAAAGTATTAATCAAATGGTAGGTTTCTTTGTTAACACTTTGTACTAAACTTTATTTTCCATGTGTCTTATGACTTTGCAACCTTACAGTACCTGAGCTTCCTAATGCTACCTAAAACTTGGCAAACAGTTTTTTGATTGAATTATTTTTATTTTATGTGTATGAGCATTTTTACTGCATGGATGTAAATACATCATGTCCATCCAATGCCCACAGAGGCCAGAAAAGGACATCGGATCACCTCTAACTGAAGTTATAGATAGTTGTTAGCTGTCATGTGGATACTGGAACTGAACCTGGGACCTCTGTAAGAGCAGTTAGTGCTCTTTTTTTTTTTTTGTCTTTTCAAGACAGGGTCTCCCTGTAGCCCCAGCTGTCTGAACTCACTCTGTAGACCATGCTGGTCTTGAACTCACAGAGATCCGCCTGCCTCTGCCTTCCAAGTGCTAGGTTTAAAGGTGTGTGCCACCATGCCTGGCTACATTTATAGTTTTTAAAGGGAAACTAATTGTCCCTTAAGGGGCTGGCCAGATGGCTCATTGTTGGTGAACTGCTGTCAAAGCCCTGACTACTTGAGTTTTATCCTCATAGTGCATGGTAGGAGACGACTGCCTCCTGCAAGTGGTTCTCTGACCTTAATTTGCATATCATGGCATGTCTGTGGGACAACTGTCTACCAACAAATAAGTATATGGAAGAAAATAAAAAAATTAATAATCTCTTAAATATGCTAATTAGATCTTAAAAAATAATTTATTTTTATTTTTGTGCATGTTTTGGGTGCATGTATATAAGTCCACCATGGACATGCAATGCCTACGGAGGCCAGAGGAGGGCATTGGATCCCCTGGAACTGGAGTTAGGATAGTTGTTATCTACCATGTAGCTGCTGGAAATGAACCTGGGTCCTGTTCTTGCAGCTGGTGCTCTTAACTGCTGAACCATCTCTTTTGCCCCAGATTATTGTTATTTTTTGAAACAGGATCTCACTGAGTAGCCTTGGCTGGCCTTGCACTCCTAGAGATCAACCTTGTTATGCCTCCCAAATGCTGCATTAAAGGCATGGTCATGACCCTGGGTTTTTATCATTGTTGTTTCAACTTTCTAAAAAATATTGATGGGGGCTGGAGAGTTGGCTCAGTGGTTAAGAGCACTGGTTGCTCTTGGAGAGGACATAGTTTCAATCCCCAACACATGGTGGCTAACAACCATCAGTGACTCCACCAACATCCTCTTCTGACCTTTGCAGGCATTCTACTACATGGGTGCATTTATATACATGTATGCAATACACTCATAAACATAAAATTACGGATCTGGGAGTTCACAGGCCAGCTGGTCTACAGAGTGAGTTCAGACAGCTGGGGCTACAGGAGACCTGTCTTGAAAAGAAAAAAAAAAAAAAAAAAAAAAAAAGGCACTAACTGCTCTTACAGAGGTCCCAGGTTCAGTTTCCAGTATCCACAGACCGCTAACAACTATCTATAACTTCAGTTAGAGGTGATCCGATGCTCTTTTCTGGCCTCTGTGGGCATTGGATGGACATGATGTATTTACATCCATGCATAAAAATGTATACACATAAAATAAAAATAATTCAATCAAAAAACTGTTTGCCAAGTTTTAGGTAGCATTAGGAAGCTCAGGTACTGTAAGGTTGCAAAGTCATAAGACACATGGAAAATAAAGTTTAGTACAAAGTGTTAACAAAAGAAACCTTACCATTTGATTATACTTTTCAGGGACTACTAAAAAATTTCACAGCTTCATCTTCAGGATCCCTTCTAGCCAAGGATTTAATGCGTCAATCTGCCACAGAAATTGTGAGATGATGCCTAATAATTAGCATAAGCTTGAAGCTAAGTAGCTGAGAAAACGATGTCTCTAGGACATTACAGATCAAATCATATTTCTAATAAAAAGAATCTGGATGTTCAGTTGACAGAGAATCAACCATTAAAAAGATAATTTTTAATGGATCGATCATTATCTAAATGCAGGATCTCACAACCAAGCCTATGTGCATTGTTAATCATATGCTGTGAGCATATGGGAGAAAATTGTTAGATGTATCAGATGTTTTTCCTTCTCTGAGTTTTGAATGGAATATTTTGATTTTTTTTGACAATCAGTAAAAGGAGTGGTTTTGTCGAGTCACACCTTTAAGGAAGTGCCTGCTTTTATTACAGATAGAACATAGTGTACAGAAGAGCCCTTAAATCAATGAGCACTTTGTGAAGCTGTCTGAATTCCATGCTTTTTGCTAACATTTTACCTCTAGAAGGACTTTGTACTATTCGTGTTAGTGTATGTGCATGTGTGTGTATATATTTGAGCCAGAAATCATGGTTTAAGAAACCATCTTAAAATTTAACATTGTGCTAGTAGCTCAGATTTTTTTCTAAAATATTTGAAAACAGTCTTTGAAAATGTTTTTTTTTATACAAGGCTGCTTGAGCTGTTGTCCAAGCCTTTTCTAAAATATTTGAGTAGTTCAAAGTATCAGGCTGGGTATAACTTAGCCATTCTGTATGCTAACAACCACTACTTGCCCCATACTTAATTTGGCGAGGTGTCTTAAGGGATAACTTTGTTCATTGCCCTCAGAGGTCAACTAAGTCCCAGGGACTATAACATGGTGGCATCTCTTGAACTGTCCTGCAAATGTTGAGTCACCAGTTTCCTTTGCGGAAGTCTTGGAATCCACTAATGGGACTTCAGCCCATTTCCAGTCTATAAAGAGAAGAAATACTGTTCATGCTTCAAAAAGGGGACCCTGGTCTGNCCCAAAGATCCTGCCTGCCTCTGCCTCCCAAGTGCCAGGATTAAAGGTGTGCGCTAACACTCCCGGCTGAGTTCTTAGCACAGTTAGTGCTCTTAACCACTGAGCCATTCTTTAGCCCCAGAAACAAACATTTTTTAACTTTATGTACCAGACTGGCCTAATTGCTTTAAATATATTTCCTCGGGATAAATATTCTTCCAGACAGATATAGCTCTTAAAATATTTACATAAGCATCCAGTAAAAAAAAGTTGCTAATGATTTAATTTACCAATAATAACCAAAGTAATTTTCTTAATAATTTCCATTTTAATAAAACAATAATGTTTTATACTTAAGTTCTCAATTTATTAATGAAGTCCATTGTTAATCAAGAGACATGGGAAATTTAGTGTTTGTTTTCTCTCTATTTTTTTTTAGAATGAGAAAGTCAATAGTCAACAGATTTTGAATGGTATTATATTTACTCAAAGAAATGCACTGAGCTGCAGTAGATCCCTGTTGAAAATATAAAAAATAATTTGTTCTTTTTTGCCACTATTTTGGCCAATCATTACAGATAATATTAGTCATTGCCTTTCATTGTTTTTTTTTCTCACTGACTATGCCAGTGAGACAAATTATACCTGAATAGTATGCATAGATCAAATTTCCTTATGTATACATAATGATACTAATAAGTGCAATCACTGAGTGATTGCTATGTGTCAGGTACCGAGGCAGAGTCTGAATTGCATAATTTCATTTAGTTTTCAATGATAACTAATAGGTTAAAGTTAGAACTTTTAACCTTGAATTCCTAGTGAACTTTATAAGAAATGAGAGGTTATTTGTGGGCAATTATTATAACTGAAAACAAGCTACGATGACAAAAATGAGATCTCATTGGAGTTTCAGAAATGTTCCCTTGCTGAAAAGTCCACAACCCGCTTATCAAAACACTATTGTCCTTTGGCATATCGGACTGACTCAAAATCACAGGGTAGGAAGTTAAACAGTAGATCCAAGCCCAGGATTTGTAGATTCAACATTTCCCTTCAAAAAGGGTTCACAGACATCGTCTGTCCCTACCATTATAGTCACACCACAGCTCCTGACAGTGCAGCTCTGATACAGTGGAAACCAAGTGGATCGATTCATGGGGACATCTCTCAACTTCAGAGATTAGAAGTGGACTACATGTACAACTGTGCTACAGGGAAGCATGCCCCTTTCACTAAATAGGTACGTGTACATCTTGCACTGATTTGAGGTGTCTAGGTAGAAGACTGATGACTCAGAGACCTTGTGGCTTCTCTATACCCAAATATGAATCAGCAGGTCAGTTCACAACAGTATCTGTCCATCCAAAGTCAAACCACAAACACAATGACTGGTAGAATTCTACCTTTGAAATACCAAGTAGATGTCCAAGAAAGACCATATGAGAAGAATTAATGGCAACACTTCCAGCTTAGCTACATTGGCATGCTACAATTTCACCACACAAACGTTAAGCAATAGCCAGAGTCACACATTTAATAAGTGATAGAGCCAAGAGTTTTACCAAGTTCTACCTAATGCCAGACTTGGGTTATAATTAACCACAGTCCAAAGGGCTTTATTGCCTTTTAATTCATAGATAAAAAGAGAGTGTTCAATAAATAATTCATTCAGCAGCTATTTGAGAATATTCTTATTGTTGGGCATTAAAATAAATAAGCCCTTTTTTCATAACCAATTTTTTTTTCAAAATAACCCCTTTTAGGGCTTATTTTGAAAAAAAATTGGAAAATGTAGAAAAGGAAAGAATCAGTAGGGACCCTCTTGGAAATGCTAAGGACAGAGGTTAGGAAGAGACAAAGCTGTTATGAGGTACCATCTTCATCTTAGTCTCATGAGTACATGATAGATAACCATAGACTAGCCTTGCTCACACTTCTACTCCAGACGAGTGACTGACTTCAGAAGGAAAGGAAGAGTATTAATATTTGGTTCTGATGATTCTGGGAATCATCCTTTTGTATTGACCTATGTTCCTCTGTGGTCGTCTCATTGTAAGTTAAGAGTTCTTTTACTTTTTCATTCTAAACCCGGAGCCTGTCCTCCTCCACTCAAGATCCTATAGAAAAATAATATAAATTGTGGATTCTGAACAATGGAACTTTATTTCTTCCAGTGTGCTGGTAGCTTTTGCATCTGGTGAAAGTCCATGCCCAGGTTGGTACATGGTACCTCTTCACTATGTCCTTGTAGGGTGGAAGACCATAGCTACATCCCCGTGATTCCACTTATTTATATTCTGGTGCTTAAGATTGAAACTAGGGCCTTCCACATTCAAAGTAAGTGGTGAACCATCAAGTTAGAAGGCCAGCCTTGCGGTCCCTTTTCCAAAGGTGCTATATTCATAAACTCTTTGGACTCATGACCTAATTACTTTTTAAAAGCCTTTTCTAATACAATCACTTTAGAATTTTAATGTCTCAGCATGTGAGATTTGAGGATAGAAACATTCAGATTCTACTAGAGCCCTCAAACTTGGAATGAACAAACTGTGGCAATTCTTAGAGAGAATTCTTCATTCGTCCTAGCATTTTCTATGAAAATAATAAACCATGGTTCCTGGAGTAAATTCTTCCTGAAGCATTACAGCTGTGTGGGAGTCTCAGCATCCACATTATTATTCAGCAGAGACATGGAATGAATGCATAATAAATGCAGTACTTATTCACTTCACATATTTGCATTAGAAGTGATACTATTTTTAAAAATTATAACCAAAATATAGTTTGACCCCTTTTAAGCATTTTCTAACATACACTAACAATGAAATAGTTTGGATTTTAAGTCCCAGAGTTCTGTGGTTTGGGGAGAATGTTCAGTGCAGCAGAGAAGCAGAAAATTTCTCTCTATTACTGCTATTTATTGTTGAAACATGCTTCATTAAATAACTCTGTCTCATTACTAGAACAACTTAATACGGTTTGGCATGACTAATAATTTTCATCAGTATTCACACATAATTGTTTTCTACCTAAGAAATGGGGTTGATATTTTAAATGTTTTCCATGCTAAGGAGGGGAAATCTTACTATCATCAATGTATGTGGTAAGTTTTAGGAAGAAACTAACTTAAATCCATCAATAAAATCATATCTCTGGGATATTTATGTGCTAGGTATAGCAATAAGCTCTTTATCTTTTATTCATCAGTTTAAATATTTACTGTTTTCTACCACTGAGCAGTCAGAAAGAAAAGGCACTGTTTTTAGCCTTTCTGTGACCACAGTGGCCATTTCTGCCTGGTGACCTGCAAAGAGCAAATGACACAGGAACAGCACAGTCCCTCTGAACTTTGTTCTTACCATGGTCTTCAGTGGTGTCATCACTACAAGGAAAGCATTGACATTTTCTTCATGTTCTGATATTTATTCTTCTCAGATCATGTGCTTCTTTCAGAAAGTATTTCTTCCATATGTAAGAGGAATGAACACACAAGAGAACTTAGCTCATAAAGCAGCATGAGATGGCCCCAATGGAGTGAAGACTCGGCTGGAAATGGCTTCGTCACCATGGCAAGAAGCATAGTCTTCAAATTACTTAGAGTTCTATAATTTTATAGATTCAACCACAAAACAAAATTCAGTCAGGATGAAGGCACATAGCTCTGTCCACTGGTATCAAGAAGTAAACTTTAGAAATAGGGAGATTCAGAGAAACTTGGATACAGTGCATTTGGTATTTTTCTTTAGCATAATAAAGTAGGTATTAGAAGAAACAGCTTATGGCTATTCTACATTATCTTTGAGATGACTGTTCATTTTGGGGTTTTTTTAATTTTTTTAATTTTTTAAAATTTATTTATTTCTGTATGTGTATGAATGTACTGTCTGCATGCAAGTGTGTGCACCCATGTCGTGCAATGCCATGGAGGTCAGAAGAGGGTGTCAGATTCCCCTGGAACTTTAGTTCTCCTGGAATTGGAGTTACAGATGGTTCTTGGCCATCATGTGAGTGCTGGGTATCGAAAC
>VZQC01005265.1:1414160-1495456 GCA_009823505.1 Rhizomys pruinosus | reverse complement strand
TTTTTTTTTTCCTGCTAAGTGGATGAACGCTCAATTTCCTTTTTTATTTCATCCTGAGGTTTCTTCAGTATTTCCACATCATTCTGAAGTTTATCATTCTCTTAGGCTATTTATAGATCTTTCTAGTTCTTTGATTCATTTGTCTGTATGTTCTTTAAATTCTTTGACTTCTTTCAGTATGTTTATCATAGTTCTTTTAAGATCAGTGTCCTGGGTTACCTCCAGGGAGTTCTTGTTGTAGGAGTCTTCTAGTATTTAGTAGTATTTAGCAGGGACTTATTAGTTGGGATTCATGTTATTTTTTCATTGTGCTTTTGGCATGGGATTTGTTTTGTTGTTTGCATTCTGTCACAAAACTCAAGTGTTTCTTCTTTTTGTTGAAGACTGACTCTGCTTGTTTTCTTCAGATGCTTTCATTGTCTTCTTATTAGTTATGAGAGGCTGGATAGTCTAGGCTTCAGGTTTTCACTTTAGATATTTTTTACTGGAGGAGCCAGCTAATTCTCCCCCTTCTATTCTGGTGTTTCTCCAGAGGCCCAGAACAGGTAACAAAAAGGTCAGTTTGAACCCTGCTCCACATGAGGTACAACTACTGCCTCCCCTGGACTGGCTGTATGTTTCTGGATCTGGGTCCGGAGCCAGGAAAGCTTAGCTTGGAGCCAGGGGTTGGCCCAAGGTGTTCTCTAGCTAATGCATTGGGTTTTAGGAATATTGCTGGAGCCAAGCAGTATTGGCCTCCAGGCTTCTGTTTTACCTGCTGGGTGCTGAGCTGCTGGTGTTGGAGTCTGGCCTCTGAGTGGGTGGTCAGGGCTCTGTATCACCTGTTAGAAACTGGAACTGAAGCCACGGGGACTGAGCTGGAGTTGTGGTCCAGGAAATGGCTTCTGGGTAGGTGGACCTGCCTTGTCTTGCCTGTTGGGAGCTGGCAACAGGCTCCTTCTCTGCGTGGCCTGTATGTGGGCAGCCTACTGTGCCCTTCTAGTTAATAATTTTTATAATAACTCTTCCCCATTTGTCTTACTATGTGATTTGTATCTCTTGATTAGATTCAGACCACTATAGTGTCTATTCTATTATAATTAAAACCACCTATTTTCAAATCATAGCTTTAATTTTTACAGTGTTTATAGACAATTAAGCACCTTTCGAGACACACTCCATCCTTGTTGGGTTTAAATTCCTGTCTACATGACTGTTGGTCAGTCACAGAAGCCTCTAACCTGTGTGTCAGGAGGCCATGACCTGGAATTACAAGCAAGAAGGATGTTTAGAGAAGTAGAAGCAAAGATTAGATAAATAGCTGTTTTCTCAGGAAAGCAGGGTGGCTGTTTCCTTAAACAGAGGATATTTCCTTGGATAAGCAGGGAGGCCTCTTTTCTTAGGCAAACAAAGGCTGTTTTCTTAGGCTAGGCAGGGGAATGTTTCCTTACACAATCTGCTCTGTTTTTCTTTCAGTTTATTTTAGTTTATTTCTACACTATAATATGTCTTCCAAAGGTTGTAATAAATTTCCAGCTTTACCTTGGACATTTGTATTAATTTATTGCTCTCTAAAGAAAATCTATAAAATCTTTATTTTTGTGTATTATTAATCAAATTGAGAGCTTTTTACATGTAGGTGTGCTCTTCTACTGCCCTCTTAGTTATTTCATTTCTATGGTCACTAAAATTTGTTCTTGTTTGAAACACTATTGATACTTTATTAAATACAAGTTTTCTTTTATATTGCTTAAGAATTACTAATTTAACTTTTAAACTTTGACCCTTATTGATACTACATAAAAGGAAATGAGTTTTGCAATTGATTAGTGTAAACAAAGATATTTTACTCCTTCTACAGGAAAGATAATTTGGGGATATTAGAATTGTGTCTTAGAGGGCTGGAGAGATGGCCTAGTGGTTAAGAGCGCCGACTGCTCTTACAGAGGACCCGGGTTCGATCCCCAGCACTCACATGGCGGCCAAGAACCGTCTGAAACTCCAGTTCCAGGGGAAGCTGAGACCCTCTTCTGACCTCCGTGGCATTGCATGACAAGGGTCCACAAACTTGCATGCACACAGTACATTCATACACATACAGAAATAAATAAATAAAATTAAAAAAAAAAGAATTGTGTCTTAGAGGAAAAAGAGAACATTAAAAACATTGAATAAGAATCAACATATCAGAAGAAACAAACACAGACATTGTAGAACACAATTGATTACACACCAAACTATTGGATTTAGTCATTCATTCTAATTTTTGCCAGCTAAAGAAATGTCTTCAAGTAATAGATTTAGTTTCCCTCATTTCCTATGCATATCAGTTAGGAGTTTATGAGAGGTAGGCCACCTTTCAGGTTTTCAAGATTCTAAAACTGTAAAGTATGTATATGTCTTTCTTGGAAATCCACCCTGTGCACTTTGAAAACTGACTTGTCTTAGACAACTGCTTAGTCGGCATTTAATATGTTCATTAAATTTTCCAGTCAAAGACAATGATAAAAGTAGACTATGGGAGCCGGGCGTGGCGGCACACGCCTTTAATCCTAGCACTCAGGAGGCAGAGGCAGGAAGATCTTTGTGAGTTCAAGGCCAACCTGGTCTACAGAGTGAGTTCCAGGACAGCTAGGGCTACAGGGAGACCCTGTCTCAAAAAGACCAAAAAATAAAAAAATAAAAGTAGACTATGGAGCCTGGGTATATTACTCCTACTTACTAAATTTATTTATGATGAAAGTAACTTTTTTGTGGGTTTGCAAAGTAATAAATGCATTTAGAATCATTTCATATTAACTTATGTAATCCTCATGGCAAAGGTTTGAGGATTATATTTATTATTATTATTATTTTGAAGGTGAGGCATAGAATGGTTTGGTAATTTGCCAGGAGTCTGAAAAGCTGGTGGTATGGATCAGCAGTTCTCCCTCTGTTGGTTTAATTTCAGGATCTGGTGTCATAAACATTACACAACGAGGCCTCATGAGTCTGTTTCTCATAACCTGGTGCCTGTGCACACTGAGAATAATTTTAAGGCACTCACTTTACTCATGTCTATCAGAATGGCAAAAGTTTCTCTTTCCTAAATGTTTTCAAAGTTTTCTCTTTTTCTTTTTCTGTGCCTGCTGCTATTTCTCATGTACCATGTAGATTAAAAAATTTTTTGAGAGAAATATCTTATTTCACATACTCTATTTTCAAAGGCTTAAAAAGCTAGCTCTCAAGATCTCTGAGTTCCAGGCCACCCTGGTCTACCTAGTGAGTGTTAGGTGAGCAAGGGCTACATAGTGAGACCCTGTCTCAAAAACAAGTGAACAGACAAACAACCAAAAGCAAAAAGAACAAACTAGGGTATTTCAATATGGAGACATATCCTCCTCAGGCCATTTGTGCCTGTCTCTCACATGGAACTTCCCATGATCAAATTACTCTGTTAGTGCTTGAGGGGTTAAAATAATTGGCCACTGCTTGGCCCTAGTGTCAGGTGGGTCTGTTTTCAAATTAACTCACCAATTAAAATCCCTGTAACCTTAGCTATATTCACTTTAACTAAGATTTTTCTTTTTTCAAGTATGTAAAGTGCAGAGGAAATAGAACTGTGAAACAAGAAAGTAGATTCAGCCTTGGTTAGAAAAGAAAAGAAGCCAGAGGCAGCCATGTGCCTGTATATCCCAAATCTAATTGGCTATTGGCTCTCTCCTTGGAGGAATAACCCATGGCTGATGCCACAAGCTTACATCCTCTACAGGTTAGGAGATGTTATAAGCCACAGTAAGACCCTGTCATATTTAACAGGGGGGAAAAATGTAATTCATGGATTAACATATCATCCAAACATATGTGTCTATGCCAAAGTAACCTACCATAACTATTAGTGCTGCTTAAATACCTATATATCTAATTGCTTGTGCTTCATTAGTAGGATCGAAAGGTTACTCCTGAACAAACTGTCAGCCCATGAAAGGAAACAGCCAGAATTGACCAGAATCCAAGTCAACAGCTCCAGAGAGAGAGGACAGTTTTACTTCTCATCCACCTGTGCCCCTTTTCTAAGCCTAGGGAACAATCTGCGGAAGAGGGGGCGTGGTAGAATGTAAAGGCTGCGATTGGGGTGAACGGTGAAACTACAGCGATGTAGTCTGGACACTCATTTGATCAACTTGATTGAACAAACAACCTGTCAACCTCCACTGAATGGTGGGACTGTGGGGGTTTGGGCACAACAGTCTATAGATTGGTTTTGCACGAAGGATGCTTATACTCATGGATTATCACTTATAGCTAAAAAATGAAAAAAAAAACCTGAAAGATGCAGGACAGTTATGGCTGAATACATGATCTGGGATGGGGTGGGGGTGGGGGGGAAGGGAAAGGGAAATATGCCTGATCTGAATTGGAAAATGATGTACGAAATGCACAAGCCATCAATAAAAATTAAATTAAAATAAAAAAAGAAAAGAAAAGAAGCCAAATTTCACAAATGATGGTTGAAGTTGAAGAGGAGTTTTGGAAATTCAGAGAATGTGCTGGTGAGATAGAGCCAGTCACATTCTGTGACAACAGGTACAGATAAGCAGCCAAAGAAGACTGCCTCTAGAAGACACAATGAACACCAAATTTTGCTAACAACAATCCAAACCAACAAACCCTGGTATCAACCACTTGTTTGGATAGTTTATATTTCTGGCCTTTGATTCTAATAGAGAGAGGCTGATTTCCCACCTAAGGGGTAAAAAGTATCAGGAGGATGTGAAAAGCACATGGTTGAAGAGAAAGGATCCTACTGAAGTTTAAATCCACACAGACTATGATCTTTGACATAAAACTGAGAAACCACATAGAGATTACTGTATGGGTTTTTATCTTTAATATTTTTTGTTTCATATGTACATGAAGGATTTTTCTGTTGGTAACTAGGATGAATTGACTTGGAATAAGGGAAGCTCAGTAGTTCTAGGAGGCAGCTTGTGGCCCAGATGGGGTGTGGACAGCCGAACATGGCAAGCTCACAGAGACCCTGTCTAGTGGCAAGCTGCCAACTGATAAGGCACACAGCTGGCCACTGGGAAACTAGGATCCTTGTTCTAGGAAGAGACATCTTGGTCAGTGATCTTCAATTATTATCTGCCTTACCCAGGACCTTTGCATGAAGCCAACTCCCCTGACTTCTCTGTAATAGAGACACCTGATCCATTTTTTTAAATTACTTTTCTTTGAACCTTGCCTCTTTCACCTGCTTTCTAAAGCTGTCAACTTTTTCCCTATATGAACCTGTACCCTTGGAGAAAACTGATGTTTGCAAAAGACAAACTGTCCCAGGGGTGAGCCTCATCACCTCTGTGCCCCAGGATCTTGGTTCCTGTGGGGAAGGGGAAGTAGGGTGGGGGCAGGAGCGGGCCAGGTGGCAGGGGTGGGTAGGGTGGTTGGAGGGGAGAGAAGAATGGGGAGGTGTACTTGTGAATAGCATAGCGGGAATTCCACATTATTCTTTTCATTTAATGCATAGAATAGACTTAGTCTGAGAAATGGTACATGGTGCATCTCTCTTGGAGCTATAATAAAGTCATCATTCAGACTTCTCAGTACAAGCAGCAGTATGGCCCTTGGTCTTGGTTCCTCTCAGAGCCTTCAGGGAACAAAAATTTCCTCCCATGAGACTCAATTCCAAACATTATAGGAATTGTGTTTTCTTTGGCAGCATCAACAAGTAACAGTGCCTTCCTTGAAGCATTCACAATAAAGAGTTAATGAGATAATGTAGGACCAGCAGGCACAGACACCACATTTTATAATAGTTGTCCTTTGCTTGGTACACACAGAGACTCACCTAGGAGCCCAACCTTGTGTTTTTTACATTCTCTGATACTTCTACCCTCTAAATGTGAAAGCAGTTTCTTTCTATTCTAAACAAAACCCAGAAGCATAGATTGTTGAAACCATGTCAGAGGATTGCTGTCAGTATGATTAGGTGTTTACTGTGAAAGTCATACCAACATCTCTTGCTGTAATAAATAAGGTATTATGGCCCATTCTCAGTATAAGGTGCTTTTAGAGCTCATCAATTAATCACAGATAAGCAGGGGGCACTAGGCCCCTGTCTTCCCTAGATAAAAGCTGGCACCCGTTTGCCTGGGTGTTTTTTAGCTTATTTTAGGGTTGAAAAGTTATAGTCTGCTATGTGGCTGGGCTCATGTATCAGGAAAGAGAGGTGGGTTTATCTCTGGGATTTCACTGGGAAGAATCCATGTCATTTTTAGTGTTGTTGCTGGTCTTCCTTCCTTGTCTGATCATTGATTTCCTTTGATAATGGATTCTCCTTTCTAATGTCCCTGACAGTGGATGACAGCGGTGTCTGTTGAGTCCCAAATTTTGATGGGATATAAAAACTCCCTTCGATTTTTTTATTGCTTTTCCTCCTGCAGAGTGTCCCATGCACATGGAGTGTGGCAAGGGCATATATCCAGTCTGTTTAAATATTTACTCATTTCCTTTTGTTTATCTCCAGGTCTCTAACTAGGGCTAATAGTTCTGCCAATTGAGTTGACCATCTTACCAGGAGGGCTTCTAATTCCACTACTTCTGTCTCTGTTGCCACCAAACTTTGACATGAAACTGCTGCCAACAGTGTAGAGGGTGCTGTCCAGGCAAGACAGAGGCTGATCTGTGAGGACCGCGTGGCTCATGTAAACTCATCCACTGTTTCAACGTAGTTGTGATCTAGAGGCCCATGATCAGCACTGTTCTGACAGTCTCCAGGAAATCTTGGGGATTTTCACAAAGGAGGCTCTGGTAGCAGCTCATTGCTTGGATGGCAAGCTAATGGTGCTCTCAGTGGTCTATTTAGAGCTGTGACTGCATGTGGGACAACAATTCAGGGATTATTCCATAGTCAGATTATCAGCCTTGTTAGCCAAGGGAAGCTGTGGTTGCTAGAGCCATTAAGCATGTTGGGCATCCAGCTGCCACTGTGTCTAACTGCTTGGACAAATAAGTCATTGCCACCATTATTGTTCTGGGTTAAGACTTACAATGCCCTTCCTTTGTTCATGGACAAACAGGTTAAATTCTTGGGTCATGTCAGGGATTCCCAAGGCCTGTGCTTCCAGCAGGGCCTTCTTGAGAGTCAGGAAGGCTTCTTGCTGTTGCTGTCTCTGATTTAAACCAATAATTTTCTCCCACTTTGTGATTTCATAGCGGGGACTTGACTATTCATGAATAGTTAGGTATCCAAATGTGGTGAAAGCCAGCTGCTTCTCAAAATTCTAAAGTCTGACTCAGGGCCTTTGGGACAGGGAGGACCCAAATTGACCTTTTTTATTTCGGCTTCATATCTTTTTAAGATTTGGAATCCTAAGCATTTAATTAGTTTTCTGTATATTTGTATATATATTCCCCTATTGTAGTCTTCTAAGGTTGGGCTTTCCAGGAGCAGATCTTCCACATACTACAGGAATGCACACTTCATCTCCATGTTTGGGAAGTGTCCCATATCATCTGCCAAGACATCCCCAAGTATTTTGGGCTTGTATTAGAAAATAGACTGCCATCCCTCCATCCTGAACCAAATGTTTGGGTCCTCTAGTCTTCTGGAGGGAGCTTGGGAGAGCAGACATCTTCCTCTGGGCTGAACTGGCACACCTCTCTCCCTGTTCAAGTTCCTCAAGCCTTAGAGGAAGTATCAATGGTGCAGCATCAGCAGGCAGAAAGAAGGTATCTGGCCTGGATGGAGGGGCATAATTTTCAGGCCTTGGGGAGATACAGATAGTGATAGATCATCTGGCAAAGGAAGGGGCCCTGCCATAGGATGAGAGGCATAGGAGGTGGTGGGTGTCTGGGGCTAATCTGGGTCTCTTTGGAGGATTGGCGGAGTCTTGGTGGAACTTGATTTGTTGTTGTGGTTGATGTTGTTGTTGTTGTTTTAAAAATTTCTATTTGGAGCAGGAGAGATAGCCTAGTGGCTAACAGCATCGACTGCTCTTGCAGGGGCCTGGGTTCAATCCCCAGCACCCACATGGTGACTGAGAACTGTCTGTAACTCCAATTCCAGGAGGACTCCAGTTCCAGGGGAATCCAACATCCTCTTCTGATCTCCACAGCACTGCACTACATGGGTGCATAGACCTGCATGCAGACAGTACATTCATATGCATAAATAAATAAATAATTTTATATTTAAAAAAAGAAAAAAATTTCTATTTAATATTTTATTTTGTGTGAATGTATTGCCTGTATGTGTGTAAGTGCACCTGCCTGTGAGTCATGCAATGCCCAAGGAGGTCAGAAGAAGGCATTGGAGTCCCTATAGGTGGAGTTACATACAGTTGTTAGCTGCCGTGTGGGTGCTGGAAATCGAACCCAGTGGTTATGAGCATTGACTGCTCTTGACCACTGAGCCATTCTCTATCTCCATTGTTCAGTCTTCTCCAGGAGAATTTTGCTCTGACTTTGCCAACACAGAACTGTATCCAATGGAGCTGAACAGCATGATTTCTAGGTGAGAATCTCTATATGGAAAATGGTCAGTATGCCCTGAGTCTCCAGTTATCACCTAGTGCAATGCCTCAACCTTATTCATATTCAAAATTCCTTCTGAGGGCCATTCAATATCAAAAGTTGGATAGTCCTTTTCTCACAAGGTCCTCAATTTTCCTGGTATCTTCTTAGTACTATAATGTCCTGATTATTACTTACTGAAATGTTTGATTATATATTCTAGGACCATGCGGTCTAGACTCCCATGGTATCTCTCCTGCAGTTCTAGTGTTGCAGAATAAAAACAAAGTTCTTTGGAGAATGCACTCTCCTGGACAGAAATCACTTTTCTCTCCTGGCTGCCCTCCCCTGAAGGGAATTAGAGTCCTCATGACCAATGGTAAGTTTTCACAATGTCCCAAACTTGGATCTCACTCCCAGGGAAAGACTGTGTCCTCAGAGTGAGACACAGCCTTATAACCTTTGGACCATAGTCACAGAATGGCTGGTTGGGGCTCAACCAGTCTCCATGATTTGACAGCTATGGGCATGGACAAGCACACACACACACACACACACACACACACACACACACACACACAGCAGACATATTTTTTTTCAGACTAATCTTCTGGAAGCTTATTCTCCTCCTTCCACCTAAAATGGTAGATGTGACTCTTTCGTGCCTAGGTGTCTTACTGTGTCCTTAGTGCCAGACCTTTTCAGGTAGGCTGTGACGATTGGGATCTGAGGAAACAGGGCACAGCCTGTGGAGTGGGGTCCTGGGCAATGAGCTGGGTGACATGACTTCTGCTTGTCCATGGACCATTTCTGGGTTCAGTCAAGTCCTACATCAGCTGAGGCTCAAAGGGACCAGCCTTGTTAGAGAGCACAGCGATGGATTCTCAGACAGGGAACTAGTGGGAACTGAGGCCAAAATTTTCCTTGTTTCAGACATGCACATCAGACTGAATGATCAAAATAAAGGTGGGATCAGTGAGTTACCTCTGAAAGTCTGAGCCCCAGGCAGTAGTTTCTTATAGTATTTATAGACAATTCTCTGGGATGGGTGGGCTTAAATTCCTCCTTATATAATTGCAAAACAGGCACAGAGAGCATCTCTAGTCTACAGGTTGTGTAGGAGGCATGAACTGAAATTCCTCATGGGAGGTATATTTATAGAAGCAGGAGCAAGGGTTAAAAACAAGCTGTTTTCTCAAGCAAGCAGGAGGCCTGTTATCCTTAGGTAAACTAGAGGCTGCTTCTTCAGATAAGCAGAAGAGGTTTGCTCAGGCAATCTGCTCTGGGTTTTTCCCAATTAATTTTACTTTTTCTTCAATAAATTTTAGTTGTCTTTCTCAGTGCCATTGTGCAGACTTCTGCCCTAGCTAAGCAGATTGGGCTGCCAGTGGTTATCTACAACTTTTTGAAGCTTCAGAAGCTATGAAAGCCACCATTTCTTAATAATTTCTGTGCTACCCCTGTCTAAAATTGAAGTGATTAGCAAAGGGATTCACAGTTGCATGAAATAAGTGAACAAAACTTGTGTAGCATGAAACAAGAAGGGACTATATAGAAAACAGGTCATAAAAAAGTGGAAACAAATGTAGTTTTCTGATAGATAAAAATAAGCTATGTTTTTATCCTGGGTGCTTAAAAAAGATTTTTGTTTTACCTATGATGTTTTATTCTCAGTTATTAATGGATGAAATTTCCTTCCTGGGCACCCACCTGTTCTTTCTAAAACCTTGAACTTCTACTTATTTTCTTGTGCTAGTTGCCCTATAAATGCACCTAAGTTTCTGAAAACAAAGCGATGTACTTAAGCCCTCCTGTTGAGTATGAAACAGAATTTTGTGTTGTGACCATTGCAGTAGGGAATTGGCAGACCCTGGGTATCTGACATGAAGGCTCACTGTGTATTCAGGAGGACAGTTTCCTATTACTTCTTTGTGCATAGCTATTTCCTGAAGTGAAGTAAGAGCAGCATAAGATAGCAGAGAAGAATAATATAGATCATTTAGGTCAAGTTCAAAATCAGGCCACAGTAGCTCCTTTTCATTCTACATTCTGACCCATTTCTGCATTTTGCATTTACAAACTTCTCAAATTTGTGCTGACTCAAGCTTTATTTTCTTTACTCGATTTAATTTCCTTCTGCCCTTTAATTGGTTCCAAATTTCCCATGAAGTCTCCACTAATGACTCATAAATCTTCAGTTTACTATAAAATAAACAGTATGGCTGGGGTTACTTTAACTGTGTTCATTCTCTTTGAAGTACATATTTTGAGACAGGGTCTCTTCATAGCCCCAGCTGGCCTGGAATTGGCTATATAGACCAGATTGACCTTAAACTCACAGAGATCCACTTGTCTCTGCCTCCCAAGTGCTGGGATGGAAGGTCTGAGCCACCAGACCCTGCTTGATTGAGTTACTTTTATGTGTGTGAGTGTTCTGCTTACATTTACTTAAGTGCAGCACATGCACGCAATGCCTTTGATGGCCAGAAGAGGGCATCAGATCTGATGCTATGGATGGTTGGTTGATAGTGGCAATGTGGGTTCTGGGAACCGAAACTGGGTCCCCTGTTAGAGCAGCCAGTGCTATTAACCACTGAGCCAACCCTTATTTGTTATCTTTCTCATTTTGCACTTGGAAAACACCTGATTATTCTAGACAACAGTGTTAAGGATATTTAAATTATCTGACAATTACCTTGATATAGGCATCTTGTCACTGCAATCTAATACTGTGTCCCTGCATTTTTATATTGCCTTCTTGGATCATGCTATGAATTCTCAATCACTACAGTGCAGAGCTCTGAGGTGGGTAGTGGTAGGGATTGGTATTAGATTTTTAGCATTATTTTTATGATGAGTTACAGCAATTAACTCTTTGTCTTGTTCATGGAACAGAGGTGTTCCATGAACATTTGTGTTTTTAAGTTTTATTTTTAAAATTTCATTTAGTAATGCTAACATCTCCATAATTTCTGGGTCTTATGTCTTTTGTTAAATTTCTTTTAACATCATTCATATTCTTTCCATTGAATTATTTGCAAAGTTCAAGTGGGCCTGGGTTGAAGAGAGTTGAAGTATTTTTCCTTTAAACTGGGGCCACAGTTCAGTAGGGAAACCTCAAGTCCCTCTGTTCAGGAATGATCTCCAGCAACACTCTGAGAGCAGATGATTAACTGCAGACACAATCAAAACTGATGGATGAACCCACTGTTTAGGATAAGAAGGAAGATTAGAGAGGCAGTGGTCAGTGTGGGAGCCAGAGTTTTTAACCATAAGTACTCTGAGAGCACTCATATACAAAACAAAACAAAAGAAAAAAAAATCACTGGAACTGACCTGCCAGTGTCAACCCAGGAAAGCTGCTGTAGTTTCCTGTTCTCAGTTAACATTATATGTGTTGCATACTGGCATACTTTAACACCTCACATGATCACACAGAGCTGGAAGGCAGGAGGGAGGGGGAGGGGAGAGGGAATAGTGGCTGGAATACCTAATGATAGAGTTTAGGAGGAGGAACATCAGTCTGTGTTTTACCTCTAAGGATTTGAGTAATCCTCATTTTCTTGTAATTGTTTCTAATATTTAACATACTTTTCAAAGCAAAGAAAATGTCACTCTAGTCCAGAAAAGTCTAGTTCCTCAACTAGATGCCTATACTTGTTTGGCAATGTTTTGCAGGGTATGCTCTTGAGCAAGTTGTAATCATAATATAATAATGGAACCAAGTACTTCCAACTTATCTGACTAATGCAATTCTTCTGTTCAGGGAACAAATTGCCAATACTGTATAATGCTTAACTGGATACCTTTAAACTTGTATGATAGAATTGAAAATGGGGGGGCACAGAGAATGGAGTGAGGTTCTCTCTCTCTCTCTTTCTCTCTCTCTCTCAAGAAAAGGCTAAATTCAGGCAGCTAGAAAACTCTTGATTTTAGTCAATCGCCTGAAAGTAGAGAGGTGGATTATACAGCAGGTAACTCTAATATACAAAAATAAAATAGTATAGATGCCAAGAAAATTCTGTCCCCAAATCCAGGATCCAGTTTAATTTTGTATCTGGGATTAGAATTTAAAAGCTGTATGAAAATTCATCTTGTTTCCTGTGCAACTTTGAACTTATATGTGGATAGATACATTTATTTTGTATCCCTCTGAAATGAATTTTGTATTCTTGGATTAACTTTCTCCTCTATAGCAACACTTTCTAAATATTAAATCTTTCTTCACCTTGATCTTTTTGGAATTATTAAGGCTTTTTGCCATATACCATCTTAGTGAGCTGATTAAAATAAAGTTTTCCATTTCCTCTTTAATTTCTTTCAGAGGCTTTTGGGGAAATATCTCCTCCTGTGAAAGACATCTGAATTTTTAATAACAGATTCAGTTTCAGCATGTGCTTAATAAATTGCTTTTGTTAACATTTTTGAGATACAAGAAAAGGAGAAACATATTGCCTTCGCAAGTTTCTTATAACTGGGTAACATGTAAATTTTTCCAAGTTATGAAATCTGGGAGCAAAAGACAGACCGTTAGATAATAATAGAGTCAAGCACCATCAGTGTTAGGGTATTTGAGTAGGTCACAGTAATAGCATTAAATAAAGTAAATAGTAAATTACACTGTTGTGGGAACATTTGGCATAGCCTTGAGAAGTGCTAACCTTTCCTATGTGGTGGATTTTTGCTCTTTTTTTGCTGGACCTACCTCAACATCAAAGGGGACATTTTACATGGCTAGTTATTTTTATCACTCTCCTTTAGCTTATTATTATTTGCTTAGGTAACTTAAATTTGTGACAACAAAGTGCAGCTACCTTATATATTTTTAAACCTTCCTTGAAGTCCATTCATAGAATGGCTCTAGCATCAAATTTGTGGGTTATCACTGCAGATCTAGAAATTAACCTACCCCCACCTCATCTGTTTTATTTCCTGTTATCAGACCACATTAATAAATGAGTTACCTTGTTTGTCTGCCCATTTGGGTCATAAGAATCATCATAAACTGGAAACGAAGCGTATGTGAAGTTTTGCACAGCTCTGAGTCCCTGTTATTTGGGCCATTTCCAGCTCTGTTGCTTATGGGGTGGTTAGTTTCAGTCACCTTTTTTTTCTTCTTTGTTTCCAGTTCAAGTGGTGTTATTGATAGTGGGGTTCATATTTTGTGATGAGGATTACACCAGGCAATCCCTTGTGGATAGAAGGCCATTATTTACAAAGAAACAACTTTGGAACTACCTTACTACCATTAGCTAGGAGCAAGTGGGCTTGGGAAAAGGTAACCCTCTTGTAATTTGTCTTTTGAGGAAAAAAACTGCTTTCCTACATGTTTTCAGCGTTTTGCATCTATGTGATAAGTATTTTCTGTGACGTATAGAGCTGACTTCCTAAAAATTGAGGCTTGAATTATGATTCAGAAGAACACATGTCCCAATGAATATCAAGAAAGAGATTTTAAAACTGTGCTAGAGACCAGCAATGGAAGATGAAGATGAGGTACAAGATCAATCCAAAAGTAAATGTGACTAGAAAAATCTGCACAGTTAATGAAGATGATGATAATACTGATCTAGAATAGTTGTTATGGTATAGGAGGTCTCCTTGATTGATACAGGGGAGCCACCTGTATGCATGTTGATTATAGACTGTTACCCTGACAGCTACAGTTTCACAAGGGAGATATTTAGACAATTCTGGGCAATTCTGTTCATAGTTCAAAATTTTGGCTTAGACTGAGTTGTAAAGTTTGGCTTAATACTCAGTGTTTCTCAGATTTTTTCTTTAAGATGTTGACAACTGACCTTTGCTTTAGCATTTCTTGAAGCTGAGGGATCCCTGTTCAGCAGAATTCTCTATTATTCATTTTGATAGTTCTCTTCAGGAATGAATTTTAATATTGAGCTGAGGGAGCCCCACCTGGGGAATTGTCTCTATTGGACTAGCTTGTGGCAATGTTTGTTGATTGTGGAGTGATGTGGGAGGGCCCAGGCCCCTGCGGGTGGTGCCACACCTGGGCATGTGGTTCGGTATTTATAAGAAAGCAGGTTGAGCATGGGCCAGGGGACCAAGCCAGTCAGTAAGCAGCATTTCCCATGGCCTGTGCTCCGGCTTCTGCCTCCAGTTTCCTTCCCTGAGTTCCTACCTTGGGCTCTCTAAGAGGTGAACTGTGACTTGGGAGATGTAAGATGAATAACCCTTTCTTCCTCAGGTTGGTTATTTGTCAGAGTGTTTTGTCATAGCACTTGAATTCAAAGTAAGGCAGAAATTGGTACCAGGATTGTGGTGTATTGCTATGACCAATCTGACCCAGGTAATTTGGGGAGGATTGTTGGAAGCCTTTGGAACCTTAGGCCAGAAAAGCTCTTGAGTGCTTAGAGTTTGTTGCTGTGGAGCTTGAAACAGGTATGTTGAAACAATTGTAGACCACCGTGGAATCCTGGCTTGTGAAGTTTCAAAGGGAAGCAGAGATTATCAGGACTGTTTGTGCGATGTTTGGAATTGAGAATCTGTGGGTTCTGGTTTACTGGGTCTGAAGAATAAGCTGTGATTAAGAAGAGATCAGAATCTGAAGTAAAACCTTGGCATTTGTGACAATAGATGCTCAATAGCTGTGGCTAAAAAAGCAGGTTTTTTTAAAAGCCACTTTTTAATGAAGCTTGGTGCATTTCATACAAAATTTCTAATCAAATCTAGACCCTTGCCTCCTTCCTTGCCCCCCCACCCCACCAGAGCTCACACATTCTGTCAAAAATGTCTTTCATCTTTTTCTCAGTTTCTTTTTAAAATTTTCAATGCAGAAGTTTACTGTTTCAAGCAGAGGTTCACTGCTTCAGTCAGTTCTTTGACCCAGTCCTTCTGCTGTTGTTGTTGTTGCTATTCTCTCCAATTTGCATCACTCCAAAATATTCATATGTGCATGCCACATATATCATAGGTTTTAGAATCTTCAGCTTATGATTTTTTTTCTTTTTCTTTTTCCTTTTTTTTTTTTTTTTTTTTGGTATAACAAACATTCCCAAGTCTGAAAATAAATGGTAGCTTAGTTCTAGAAGCTGTTTGATTTTTTGTATTTGTTGCTTTTTTTTTCTTGTCCCAGTATGTGGTCGATTTTGAAGAATGTTCCATGGGGGTGCTCAGTAGAAAGTGTATTCTCTGGTATTTGGGTGGAATATTTGGTAGATGTTTGTGAGGCGGTGTGTCGCATCGTTCAATTCAGATGTCTCTCTGTTTATTATTTGTCCAGTTGACTTGTCCAAAGAGCTCATTGGGGTGTTGAAGTCCCCAATTATGAGTGTGCTGGGGTTAATCTGTGCCTTGAGGTCCTAGAGAATTATTTTTATAAAGTTTGGTGCACCAAAGTTTGGTGCTTATGTATTTATGATTGTGAAATATTCATGGTGAATTGCTCCTTTGATACAGATGTAATGACCCTCGTTGTCTCTTCTGATTTCTTTTACTTTGAAGTCTATTTTTGTCCTATATTAAAATAGCAACCCCTGCTTTCTTTTGGGTACCATTTGCTTGGAATATTTTTCCCACCCTTTCACTGTAAGTTGCTGCCTATCTTTGAGATTGAGATGGGCTTCTTGTAGCTAGCATATAGATGAGTTCTGCTTCCTAATCAATTCTGCCAGTCTATGTCTTTTGATTGGGGAGCTTAGTCCATTAATATTTAAGGTTATAATTGAAAGATGTGTGTTGCTTCTTTTCACCTTATTATCCATTTGCATTTTTGGTCTGGGTTTCTACTTCTGCAGTTATGCTTTTATTAATTTCTCTTTCTAGGTGCCTGAGGATAGTTGTTCCTCTCTTCTGTCCTTTGAATTGCTTCAAGTATTCTCTGAAGGGTTGATTTTCAGGACATGTATTCTATCATCTTGCTTATGTCATGGAACAATTTTCTCTCTCCTTCAACTATAATCAACATTTTGGCTGAGTATAGTAACTTGGGTTGGCATCTATAGTTCTTTAACACTGGGTTTGCTGTACTCCACGTTCTTCTTGCTTTCATGGTTTGCACTGAAATTAAGTTGTAATTCTGATGGGTTTCCCCTTGCATGTAACATTGTTTTTCTCTTGTGGCTTTCAGAATCTTGTCTTTGTTTTGGGCATCTAGCGTTTTAACTATGATATGGCATGGGGAGTTTCTTTTCTGATCTTATCTGTTTAGAGTTCTATGTGCTTCTTGTATTTGTATGGGTTTGTCTTTTTTTAGTTTGGGGAAATTTTCATCTATTATTCTGTTGAAGATCTGATCAATACCATTTTCTTGGGATTATTCTTTCTCTAGTCCTATGACATAGAGGTTTGATCTTTTCATAGTGTCCCACATTTCCTGGTTGTTCCACTTTTGTGTATTTTTAAATTTTTCATCATCTTACTTGAACTTTTTACTTGTTTTGTGTTATCTTCCAGATCTGATATTCTTTTTTCTGCTTCCTCCATTCTACTTGTGAGTCTTTTTCCCTTCCTTTCCTCTTGATTGGATGAGTGTTCGATTTCCTTTTTCATTTCATCCTGTGATTTCTTTAGTATTTCCACTTCCTTTTGGAACTTCTCAATCTCTTCCTGTAGCTCCTTGCTTCGCTGATTGGTTTCCTTTTTTATTTCAGCATGGGATCTTTTCAGTTTTTCCACTTCCTTCTGGAGTTTGTGAAAAAGCAGTTTTAAGTAACAAGAGACCAGAATCATTAAGAAGAAATCTTTGGGAACTATTTCCTCAAGGTTAACACACAGAAGCTGTGGTCCAGAGGGACTCAAGTCTCCATCTCAGGCTGGAAGCAGGACTTCATAATGTTTAAGAGTCTCCTATGTAGTTCTGCTGTTGAAAATGTGAAGGGTTCATACATAACAGCTGAGGCTTGGCACTGTGAGAGGCCAAGAAAGGCCATTGATGGAAGTACAGCTGTAGTGAGGACTCCAGGATTGCAGGGGACATGGAGTGAATCTGAAGCTTTGCAGGAGGAGAGGTCAGAAGAGCCCATTAGTGAAGGTGCAGCCTCAGATTCAGTGGAGACCTCAGTTCTTTGGGAGGAGCACTAAGGGCAGCAGAAGGTGTGGAAAGGAGCTGACCTTAGCCTATGATACAAGCTGTGTGTGCCGAGAACAGGAGAGCTGGAGAAGTCGAGCTGCTGAGACTCTTTGGAGCCCGGAAGATTGTGAGTGAATCCAAGATATCCAGGCTTGAGTTACTTTGCTGGAATCGGGTTTTGCTTAGGTATGCCTGATTCTTCCCTTTGAAATAAGTCAGTACTTGTTCTTGATTTTATGGAAGCCCACAGTTAAGAGACTTTTATGTTTTGTTTTGTTTTTTATTTTTATTTATTTTTGTATGTGTATGAGTGTACTGTCTGCATGTAGGTTTGTGCACCCGTATCATGCAATGCCGCGGAGGTCAGAAGAGGGTCTCGGATTCCCCTGGAACTGGAGTTCTCCTGGAATTGGAGTTATAGACGGCTCTTAGCCGCTCCATTTTAAAATAGACTGTGAACTATTAAATGCTTGGAATTTTAAGGACTGTGGGGCTTGTAAAGTTGTATTGTCTTATGTTGTGATATTAATGTTAACATCATATTTTGGGGACAAGAAATAGGAAGGTTATGGTTTAATAGAGATATGTTTTATGTGTCAAGTTGACAAAGAGCCACTTGTTCTGGATAGCTTTGGTGTAAACTTGACATGCCCAGATTGAGGGAGTCTCAATTGGGGAATTTCCTACATTGGACTGGCTTGTGGTCTTATATGTGGAGATATTTCCTTAATTTTTGAGTGATGTGTGAGGGCCCATCCTCATTTGGATGGTGCCACCCCTGGGCACATGGTTCTGTATTGTATAAGAAAGTAGGCCTAGCGTGAGCCAGAGCAGCAAGCCAGTAAGCAGTGCCCTTCCAATGGCTTGTACAAACTCCAGCTCCTGCCTCCAGGTTCCTGCCCTGAGTCCCTACTTTGGGCTCCCTAAATGATGTACTGTGACTTAGAGATGTGAACTAAATACCCCCTGCCCCCAAGTTGGTATTAGTCAGAGTGTTTTGTCACAGCAATTGAAAAGCAAACTAGAATACCTGCATTCCTGGTTCTAGAACCCAGAATATAAAACATCTTTATCATCTCTATACCCCTCCCCAGATCCGCACCCTCTCATATCCCCCCCCCCAAGCTGGATTTAATACATTCTGTTATTTATGTTAAGGTCTATAAAATCAAATTAGTGTACCCAGGTATTCCCTCAGTGCAATCTTATCCACTGAGGGCTAGTCAGCCTATCTAGAATCACTCCTTTGGGGTTGGAGAGATGGCCTAGCATTTAAGAGCGCCAACTGCTCTTTCAGAGGATGCGGGTTCGATCCCCAGCACCTACATGGCAGCTGAGAACTGTCTTTAACTCCAGTTCCAGGGGAATATGACACCCTCTTCTGACCTCCGTGGCATTGCACGACACAGGTGCACAAACCTACATGCAGACAGTACATTCATACACACACAAAAAAATAAAAAAAAACTTTAAGAATCACTCCTTTAAAGAAGATCAGCTCTTCCTTTCCCAGCAGTAATCAGCTACTAATACTTCTTCAATAAAGATTGGGGCCTGATACCCATTTCTCCAGTTCTGTTCTGTGTTTTTTACTGCATGAGTTTTCTAGAATTTGTGCATGCTGTCACCATTGCTGTATATTCATATGAGCAAGGTACCAGAAGCCATTCACTTTATGGTATTTTGTCATTGCAGTGACCAAGTCAAATGGATTAAGAGAATGTCAGTCAGCAGTATATTCATGTCTCTATGAGGGTAGTTATGCATGGCAGAAGGTAATTATGTGTTTGTACGCTTCACAATCCAACTGGACTTAGAGCTCTTTGATAATTAGCAGTGCATCTTTCTACTTTGCCTATCTCTTAGCATGATTTTCATCAGTTGTAGGTTCCCAGTAATACTGATATACTACATTTGCATTGATTGAGATGTCTAGACCTTGACAGGTCATCAAAATTTTGAGGAAAACTGTTTGTAAACAAGTCTCAAGCACTACTTTCTAACACACACACACACACACACACACACACACAGAGTCATGTGTGCATGCCCAAGAGTGCATAATTTTCCTCTCCTTGACAGATGTATGTTTATTCTCGTTTGTGTACTTCTTGAGGAAATCATAACAGTGTAGGGCACAGGTGCTGATTACATTTTTAAATGATCTTTTATCCTGTCAATATTTATCTGTTTATTTTTAGCTCACCAAAGAAGGGTTTTCATGTTTTTCTACTCAATCCAAGTTAAAATTTCTATGCCCTCAGACATGTTTATTTCTTCTTAGATTATGTGCTTGACATGGTACCTGGTGCCTGTAAAGTTTCAGTCGGCATCCATTGATACACAATTAAATGTTTTGCATAATTTGATCATCCTTAGAAATAAAATTTATGTTATTTCCACTTTTCCCAAAATGTACAGAAATCCCTTTCAAACATAACATCAGTTGAAATGATAGGGCCTTTAATGTTTTGTTTTATTTTCTTTTGCTTGTAATTATTTCATTTCTTGAATATACATTTTTTTGAATGTACATTTCTGAATTAGTTACAGGAACTAAGTTTTAGAACCTCTGAATCATGCTAGTCAACAGTCATTTAGGAGTCTGAAAATGCTTTGAGAGAGGGAAGGGAGAGAGAGAGAGAGAGAGAGAGAGAGAGAGAGAGAGAGAGAGAGATCACTAGGGTTTCTGAAGAAAATTATCTCCCCTTCTCACCACTGACTAGTACGTTGGAAAGTGCCTTTTCACCTCCTAAAGTCAGCAGTACCAGCCAGTGGCTTCTGTATCCATTCTAAGTGCACCCTTCCACAGCAGCTTATGAAGCTTGCCCTGGCACCCCTGAACATCCTGTTAATTAAGAGTTCACAGCTCTGTTTCTTCATCTTCTTCTCCAGGGCTCCTGCTGTCAGATTTTGCTCCTCTTCTCTAGTAACAGAAACTGAAATTAGAATTCCAAGTAGAGGCGTCACTCCCCAAGGAGATTGAGAACACCACACTCCTTTGAACTTGTTCTCTTTTAGAGCACCCATCTGTCAGTGGTGTCTCACTTGTTAAAATGTGGATATTTCACCATTCTGTCATTCACTTAGCAAGACTGCACACCCTTGAAGTTCCTTTGTAGAAGGGAGTGTAATAGATAGGAATCCTCATGGTTCATAGCCTTTACTCTATGTTTTCATGAACATAAATATGCATTTTCTCAAGTAGCCTGTTGGCAATGATCTAGGGTGCTAATATCTATCTCACTCTGTTGTTATGACTATTGAATGAGCTGGAATATTTTAATTGGCTTTCAGTATGGCTGACAAATAACAGGCAGCCAGTAAAGCTTAGCTATTATTATGATTAATACTTTAGAATAAATACACATATAGTATAAATAAAATTAACTGCTAATTATTTGACTAAACTTCCAGAGATCCTCAGAAAGGAGTAAGAAACATTACAAATCAACTCAAAGGTTATTGTTGTAAAAGTAGAAGTGGAATTAATTATCTTTTGAAGAGAGAACAGATAGTTGATAAGAATAAAGCAGACATCAGATCCCTGTGAGAGAATGGATGAAGAAAAGTATGTGATTTGTCATGATGAAAATACAAGCTGATACAATCCTGCACCTTCCAGGGTTATACTACCTTTTAAATTGCTTCTTTTGGGAATTTAGTACTTGAGCTTTAGATTTGAACCATTTTCACCCCCGTCAGTCCTCCTCCAACTCCTCCCACTCCATGTCAATTTCTCGTCCTCTTCTTTGATTATTATTGTTACATATACACAATTTATAAAGATACACATATAACGCACTGAGTTCATTTAGTGATGATCCTGTGTATATGTGTTTAGAGATGATGACTCGTGATTAATCTGTTGGGGAGCCTGGACCTGAAGAAACTGATTCTCCCTCCCTTAGTATCCATTGAATGCCTGTAGCTCTTCTTTTAGAGGTGGGGCCTTGAGAAATTTCCCGCATTCATGTTGGCATGTGACCTGGTGCTGTCTTTATGTGGGTGTTGTTAGGCTACTGTACTCTGAAGATTTCACGGGTGCAGCTTTTCCCTATCATGGCTAGAGTGCATTTTAAAACTAAGAAAGACTGATCCTGACAGTTGACTTTTAGAGGCCATTTCCTTTTTTAATCTGTTTCAACATAAGTTGAAATAATGCATACACAAAGTTGCTAGCTATCTACATGTAATGTGAAGTACCACATGTATTTAACTTGATCACTTTCTGAATAGTATTAATTTTGCCTTTTTATATACTAATGATTTAATGCAATTTGGAGCAATAATTGTTTCTATTTTTTTCTATTAGGTGCATGGGTAGGGGTATTCATGTGGGCATATGAGTGCCACTGCACAAGAGGAAGTCAGAGGACAACTTGCAGAAGTCAGTTCTTTCCTTCCACCATGTGGCTTCCTGGGAGAGAATGCAAGTCCTTAGCTTGGTAGCAGAAAACTTAACCCATTAGCCATCTTACTACCATGGTAAGTGTTTCTTTTTTAATATTTTATTTATTAGCTTTTATTACTTTATGTGTATAAGTGTTTTGACTGCATGTATGTAAGGGCACCCATGTCCCGCAATTGCCTGAGGAGGTCAGAAGAAGGTATCAGATACAATGGAACTGAAGTTCCAGGTTGTTAGCCACCATGTGGGTACTGGGAACTGAACCTGGGTCTTTTGCAAGAGCAGCCAGTGCTCTTAAGTGCTGAGCCATCTCTCCAGTCCCAGTAACTGTTTCTTACTAAGGTTTTTATTCAGTTATTTCACTTAACTTTGTGGTGGAAGAGCTAAAACAATTTGCTTTCCCCAAACAGAAGCAGTATTAAAGTAGGAAAGAGTTATCTAAGTTTATAGTATTGTCTTAGAAAACATGGAATACCAGCTGGCCTGGAACTGACTGTGAAGACCAGGCTGACCTTGAACACACAGAGATCTGCCTGCCTCTGTCTCCCTAGTGCTGGGATCAAAGGTGTGTGCCACCACACCTGGTGACACAGCTGGTTTGTAAACTTGCTAATTATCTTGCCATTTTCCAGTGCTGGAACAATTTCAAAACTAATCCTCAATCCACATATGTTTCCTGTAATTGTCACAATCTTTTGCCAAAACTTGACTTTAAAAGGAAAAACTTACATGGTTTATAAAGGATTGTTATTATTATTATTATTATTATTATTATTATTATTATTGGTCTTTTTGAGACAGGGTCTCCCTTTAGTCCCAGCTGGCCTGGAACTCACTATGTAGACCAGGATGGCCTTGAACTCACAGAGATCTGCCTGCCTCTGCCTCCTGAGTGCTGGGATTAAAGGCATGTGCCATCATGCCTGGCATAAAGGAGGATTGTTTATATTTGCTTTTAGAAATCTGATTCCAGTTCCTTCCTTACTACCACAAAGCTGCTGAAACAGACATGCTATTTCTGACGATGTTCTTAAATCTCAATGTGACCTATAGATGGATAACTGATGGTAGCCTTCAATATCTTATTTATATTAATTCTCTGTATTGTTCCACCCTATGAGAAGGAAAAACTGAAAGCAGTGGAACAATTTGGGGGGAGGGATAGTGGGTATTTGACATGCTAATTTTGGACTGGGGGTGATGGCCCAGTGAGTGACAGTACTTGGGGCACAAGCATGAGGACTTGAGTTTGAATGCCCAGCACCCATGCTGGGAGAGGCTGCATACACACCTGTAATCCTAGGAAATGCCAGGAGGCTCTGTGAGGCTAGCTCCAGGCTCAGCGAGAGACACTGCATCAAAGGTATAAGGTGGTAAGAAATAGGCTCCTCTGGCTTCTGTTCATGTGCACTCGCATACACCATACACCCAGTCTTTCTCACACATTTACACTATGTTAATTTTGAGGTATTTATTACATATCATATCACTGTAAAATATTTTCCAGGATTCTGTCCCCTTTTATTGATGTTTTATGCCCTGAGAAGATGCTTGCTGCTCATTTTAGAGTAGAATATCTTGGCCCTTTGGCTTCTAACTGTGTTTGGTTAATGGGAAGTTCACGGGCTGGAGGCAGGAAAGAGTGAGCTCCGGGTTTCACCACAGGGAAGGTTTGCTCAGCTTCTCTGTTACCTGACCAAACATCATCACTCTTCTCTTGATGCCTTCATCCACATAATTTCCCCTTAGTGTCTAGTAGCTGCTTTATTGTTTTGAATGCTGATGTAGATTTTGCTGAATCTCAACAACTCTCTTGCTGTACTTCACACATTGCACATCCACCATAAATTCCCCACTCTTTGCCCATTCCTTTTTAACCAACCTGTCTTCAAATTCCCCGATTTTAGTGTCCCTTGTGATTCTTATCAGGATCACAAAGGATTTAACAGCCAATTAGAGCTAAGAGTAAGACATTGCTAACACAGTTCTGGAGCTCATGAGAGAATCAGACTTGGAGACATAGATTGGGAGTCGTTAGTATATAACTACTAATTAAAGTCATGAGTCTCTAAAAGAGATGAACAACAAGGTAAGTATGGGGAGAGAGAGCAAGAGAGAGCAAGAGTGAGAGTGAAAGTAAAAGAAATCACTAGGTCTGGTATGAAAAAGTGCAGGAACTTTCAAGGGAATCTAAGAAATAACTAGTGAAGCTGAAAACATGGCATTCTGAAGGCTGTGTGTACAAAGAGCAGGAAAGAGAAGGGGTACTCAGCTATGTGAAATGTTCTTGATCATAAAATATTATCATGACAGACATATGACCATTGAATTGATCAGTATGGAAGATGAACATCTGGCTAAAGAAGTTTCAAAATAAGATATGTGGTAGAGGATTAGAAACAAAGAGTGATAATTTTGAAGGTTCTGCTACAATAGGATATAACAGTTGTTGGTAGCTGGCGATAGAAAGAAATCAAGTTCCAAAGTACCAAAAAACTTTCTATATTTATTCTCCTGAAAATTTTTTCCAGATTCATGACTTTAAGTACAATATACTTGTATATACTAAAAATGATGTTTCAGGAATTGTAAAGAGAATGTATCATCTATGGATAAGAGAGAAATCTGGTATAACTTGGGGAACAAGTATTTTAAATCATTCAATGTTATTCTTAGATGGAATAGAGATGAGCTCCTTAGTCCAAAATCCTGCTGACTCTGTCAGCCATGGTTGAGAGTGAGCTTGTAAGGATCCTTCCCTAGTTAAGTATTGATATTTCTTCCACCCTGATGAATACCTTGATTGTGGACCAGTGATGGCTACTAAACCAAAAGATATAAGTAAACCATGCTAAGATCCACAGTAGATGGAAACTAGGAGATAAAATTTAATTACCCAGGTTTGAAATAATTTGTTATGTAGCAATAGGTAACAAATGCAGTGTTTCCAGAGAAAGGGTAAGAGGGC
The DNA here is from genome assembly GCA_009823505.1 of Rhizomys pruinosus. Classification (NCBI taxonomy): domain Eukaryota; kingdom Metazoa; phylum Chordata; class Mammalia; order Rodentia; family Spalacidae; genus Rhizomys; species Rhizomys pruinosus. The sequence continues at coordinate 1,470,571 of VZQC01005265.1, read as the reverse complement.
TGGGTTCACTCTAATAACTCTGGTTAAAGAAACAGGGAAAAACTGAGAGCTACGGACTACAGTGCTATTACAGAATGATCTTTCTTCTTTCTACTTTCTCTGGAGCTAAGTTGGTCCTTGGAGTCACCACATCATATTATAAGTTCAGTCTAAGTCCAGTACACTCACACTTATTGATACTACTACACATAAGTCCTCTGCATCTGGATCATAAGAAAAAGCCCACAGCCTTAATTTTCCAGTGAAATATTTCAGCAAAATTATAAGATTGTTTAAAATTAAAGGAGATTAAGTTTAAGTGCTGCCAGTAACTTAAAATGTAGTTCATTATACAGTTTTCACCCATCAATATTTTGGCATGAATAACTGTCAAAATAACAGAAGTATGATGCTGAGAAAACAGAATACTATTTTTGTATTGTATGAAAGGATGTATAAAAGGAAAGGAAGCTGGGTGTGCTTGTGCATGCCTGTAGTCCCAGCACTTGGGAGCCAGAGGCAAATGGATCTCTGTGAGTTCAAGTCCAGCTTAGTCTACATAATGAGTTCCAGGACAGCTGGGGCTACAGGGAGACCCTGTCTCAAAAAGACCAAAAAAGTAAATAAAAGGAAAGGAAAAATATATAATTAGTCTAGGGAGTGGTATCTAGTAGGGGTTCAATAAATAGTAAATGAACTAATTGGCATTAAAATCTAAGAAAAAAAAGACTGCATTCAGGAAAGCTTATGAGGGCACAAGAAGTTTTACAAAGCCTAGGAGTTGGGGGTTGGGTAAGAGTGAAAAAGCAAAGCAGGTGGGAGAGAGGTCTGGGGAGATGCACTACAGCAAACTATCAAAGTCATAGTTTTATCTAGACTTACCCATACTGAGCTATTAGGAAATAAGAGACATCTTGATAAAGCTAAAAGTCAGTATATTTTTGGATGACCTAAGCAATACAGTCTATGGAAAAAGGGAAAATGGATTATTTTTGTTTCTTAAGTATTTAGGCAGTAGAGATAGGTGTAGTTTCTGAAGAAATCTCACTCAACTTACTCTGTGACTCTCTGTGAAAGATAATTTGAAAGGGGCTTCTAGCATTCTCTGTGGGTGCATTTCTATAAAATTTCAAGTCTACAGATTGAAAAGAAATAATTCCAATTCCTTTGTGATTTGTAAGTTTGGAATGTTTTGATGTTAGGTTTTCACTGAGCTGTATCTAATGTTATACTGGGTAGTCTGTGTGTACAGGGACCAGAAAGGATTGTAGGAATATTTTAATTGAAAAAATTGTACTAATAATGGAATGCACTTAGCAACAGTGCCAAAATAAATTAAATATTTCATGTTTTCTATTTCAAATTAAATGGTTGTCATTTCTGATTAATTTTAGAATGCTCATAGCATGACTTAACAATATGTTTAATTTTCCTACTATCATACTCTGAAGATAAAGATTAAGAGTTTCTGTTTGTATTTCTCTGAAGCTTATTATTTTTATAGGTTTTCACTTTAAATTTAAAAAATAGTGTTATTTAACTTTATGATTAAGGAAATGAATTAATCATTATATGGAGATGGTATTAGATGTTGCTATGTTTTCTCCTCTTTCTACATAAGAATAATAATGTGCCAGAGTCACACTTTTTATGTAAAGATTTTACATTGTATGATGTGTTTGGAATGTGGATTATAGTTATATATGCATTAGGAGAAATGAATATATTGAAATTCTACTATGTGCAGTCCTTATTAGTGAAGTAAAAATATTGTTTGATTGTCTTCATTATTACTGTATGAGGACTATTTGTGTTTAACTAATAGCATTTTTTGCAGTATCCTTTTAATGCACTGAAACTTTCAGAATGCTCAATACAGCTGTTCCATGTAATGACATTGCCTCATTAGTTTGATGCATTTGAGTACACATACTAATAAGGACAGTCACAAGAAAAAATAGTACTTTATTTCGTTCTTCCCTGGTGCTCCTTTCTGAACTAAGAACGGTTGCAGCTAGTAGATGCAGCAGCTCAAATGTAACCAGAGGAAAGAGCTCAGGAAAAGGCACAGATGGTCTCATTGGACTCTGGAGAAACTACTTGTCTATTTCAGTGACACTTTATCCCTGGTTTATCTACTTCTTTCCACAGCATAAAAATTCATTTTGCAGGTAACACTTCCATAGCTATAATTAATGTCAAGGCTATAATTTCTTAGTGTGAGCAGATGAAGACTTATTCTGCTAAAAATAGACCTAACAGTCTCCATATAACCTTGCAGTCCCTTTCAATTAAGAAATATTCCTGTAACTACTGGCAGCATGCAGGTGTGTTATTTACCTGCATTCTTACTTCAGCCATTGTATTATGCATCATGAATTACACTGCAGGGTCCTTTTTTTTTTTTTTTTTTTCCTGCCAGAGAGAAGGTATGTACAAATCCTAAATTGGATTTTCTGGACCATAACTGACATTGATGGTTTTGTCTGTACAACAATTTTCTTTTTGCTGCTGTGGAAGCTTTCATTTCTTAGAAAACCATGTCAATATGAGAGTAGAGATTCATGTCTGTGTATCTAAAATTTAATGTCTCTTCAATTCCACTGAAAATTCTTTCTGAAAGCTGCTATGTAGATTTACAACCTTTAGGAAGAAAACAGTTTTAAGCTGACAAACAAAAGCCACAGACATACACTAATCTTTCTGAAAAGTTTCAACGACTTAGGAAGAAGATGGAATTTGATTGGAGAGTTGCTTTCAGTTTTCCATGTGATCACTGGGTTGGTTTTCTCTCTGTATTATACTGTTAGGTTTATTCGATCTATTTCTATAGAGCATCCCAAATTTTAGACATAACAAATGCAAATAGCACAGTATAGACCTTAAAGACAGGGCACCAAACTGCAGGTCAATATAATATTTCATTAATTCCCGAAATATTTAATGAGATTTCAAATGCATACAAAATATGATAATGTTAACAGGAGAGAAATACCTGTCAGTCAGAAAGCAATATATTGTTTTTCTCATTTTAATGGTCTTTTAAGAGCTCTATATAGTTTCCCCATATTAAAAAGGAATGAATATAAAGGAGGTGGAAGAGATATACTAGTCATGGAATATTTGTGTCAGCTGAAAGGACTGTTCTGAATAAACGGCAAGTTAAAACCTACATTCATTTTTTCCCTCTAATTTAATTCTGCTAAGCCTAGCCAATTGAAAATGCCTCTACTGACTTTACCTGAAATATATTTTTAAGAAAATATTTTTTCATTGACTTTTTTGTGCATTTCATACATAATTTTCAATCAGTCTTAATCTTCTCTTTACCCCATTCTTCACTGGCACCCTCCTATATCCCCCCTCCCCCCAGATTTCATACATTCTGTCATTTGTATTAGGGTCTATTGTGCCAAATTATTCTCACCGGTCCTGAAATCTATTTTTAAGTATTCTTAAAAATAAGATATTTATCTTTTGAAGAGGCATGTGTCATGGTGCGCATACAGAGATCAGAGGACAACTTGTGGAACTGGTACTCTCTTTTACCCATTTGAGTCCTGGGGATTAAATTCTGTCTGGGCAGCAGGGGGTCTTTTCCTATTGTGGCATCTTGCTGGACCTTGTAAGAATGTAAGTCCTAAATTTCTTCAATTCAAAACTATTTGAAACAAGTTTTTCTGGGGGTGATAATTCATATTCAATGGGAGAGAGGGAGAGAGAGAAGGAGAGAGGAATATTCTATAGTCAGACTGGCCTTCAATTAATAATTTTTCCTTAGTGCTGGGCTTACTGGATTATAAGTGTGCACCAGAAGCAGGTACATCAACGTTATAAGTATTCTTATGATTGTAATTAGCCCGTAGGATCACTGCTCCATGGCTGAGTATTTGGCATCTCTTAAATACTTAGTAAATGTTAGGTACTTCATTTATAGACTATTTTGTTCAAGTTGTATGGACTTGTATGATTTCAAAGAGGATGGCATGAATATTTCAGACTTGATATGTTCTTAATATCTACAGAACATTTTCCTCTAAGGAAATACCAGAAAGAAAAAAAAAACCCAAGACATTGTGTTATTTTATTCAGTAAACTAATATGACTTTCAAATGAGCAAGTGAGCAAACTTCTTCTTTAAAGTTTCCATTTCTGAATATGGTACACAAAGATGTTAAATTTATTATTATTATTATCATTATTTTTATTGTGTGTGTATGTGTGTGTATGTAGGTGATAGGTGTGGCAGTGCAACAGCATGCATAGAGCTCAAGGAACAACACTGTAGAGTTGTTTTGGGGGCATTAGGCTTACATAGTGTTTTTAGCATCTGAACCATCTCAATAACCCAAATAAAGGCTTTAGAAATGAGATAAGCAATAGTGTGCTGGATAGCTTCAGTTGTCAGCTTGACATACCAGAGAAGTGGGAACATCCATTGAGGAATTTCCTGTATTGGATTAACCTATGGGCTTGTGAGTGAGGCATTTTCTTCGTTGTTGAGTGGATGGGCCCAGCTCGATGTGGATGGTACCATTCCTGAGCGAGTGATCCTTGTTTATATAAAGAAGCAAGCTGAGTACAGGCCAGAATGAGCCAGTAAGCAGCATTCCTCCCATGATTTCTGCTTCAGCTTCTGCCTCTAGGTTCTTGCCTTGAGTTTCTGTGTTGAGTTGCTTCACTTACTTCCATTAATGATAGATTGCCACTTGGAAGCTAAAAGATGAAATAAACCCTTTCTTCTCCAAGTTTATTTTGATCAGAGTGTTTTATCAGAGGGCCAGAGAAGCAAAGTAAAATAAGCATATAAAGTATTTAAGCAAAAGGAAAGATCATTCATTCTTTAAACCAGTAGGTGCTGGTTCTGTTTCTCAAAGGCATATTGAATTTAGCTCTCAGTTAAAAGGCAACTCTAAAACTGCTAATTAGCATTCTGAGGGATAAAAAGTGCCTACATTAAATAGACCTTTGATATCTGGATCCCAGTTTAACAAAACTGGCTCCAAGAAAGTAGCTCCTCATCTACCCTCACCACATACATTGGCTCTTTTCCCAGACCCTGTTCCTGTTGTAGTCATCAACACTGGAGAGACACATATGCTACAGAAGTGTGCTGTACTGAACGGTGATCCAGATGGTTGTGATATGGGGGGAGAGGGTTACTCTTTAAGGATAATAAAGAATGAGATTGAAAAAAGAGCCTGTAGACTAGAATATTAAAGCTGGGTAGGTAATTGTAGAATTTGGAAGGGGAATAAAGCTGAGAATCTTAGCAGAGAGACTTACCTGAATGCTTCTCTATGACCTTGCTCAGAGAAGATTGTTTTACATTCTGTTTGAGTATGTGAAACAATGGGATTTTGAAGAGACTTTTCGGTAGCATCAGTACTTCATTCGTGTCATCAATTTTACCTGACTTTTTCTCTGTGGGTCTTTTTCTTAAATATATATCATACTTCCTTTGTCTTCCTACTTTCCTGTATTCCTATATATAACTCTGTGTTCCTTTAACATTTCCTTGTTGAATTTGCTTTCAAATATAAAATTAGTACAAAAATGCATCTAGTAAAGAATTATCCAAATGATAATAATGAAGTGAAAGTCCTGTGTAGGGGCATCCTGCCCATCTCCATTCTCTACCTCCAAGCACACCATATCACTGGGGGTAGCCCTTGTAGCTAGTCTATTTTCACTGTTATTTTACTTTATTATTTTATTTTCTGTGTATGACTGTATTGACTGCATTTTTTTTTTTTGTCTTTTCAAGACAGGGTCTCCCTGTAGCCCCAGCTGTCCTGGAACTCACTCTGTAGACCAGGCTGGCCTTGAATTCACAAAGATTCGCCTGCCTCTGCCTCCCAAGTGCTAGGATTAAAGGCATGCACCACCACGCCCAGCCGTTTACATCTTTTCTAACCTACTAACCTACTCACCGAGAGGATCAGAGAAGCAAAGATGCTGTACTGAAGTAAATTTTCATTATTGTGCTCCTGTGTGGATACATACAAATCTGATCTCTAGCTGAGTATGGACTGATTTTTTAGTTGATATAATTTCAGAGTGCTTTCTTCTGATGAGAGAAAAATTTCCCACTTATCTCATATTTTGCTTTCTTTTCCTGTTGCTGTGATAAAATACTGAGACAAATCAACATAAGAGAGAACAGAGTTATTCAGGCTCATAGGTCAAGGTTATAATCCATCATAGTGATTAATTGAAAGGTGAAGTTTGAATCAGCTGCTCACACTGCATCCTCTGTTAAGAACAGAAAGTAGCCAGGTGTGGAGGCACACACCTTTAATCTTAGCTCTTGGAAGGCAGAGGCAGGTGAATCTCTGTGTGTTCAAGGCCAGCCTGGTCTACATAGAAAGTTCCAGGACAGCTGGGGCTGTAGGGAGACTCTGTTTCAAAAAGACAAAAAGTAAACAACAGAGAGTAATGAATGCTTGCTATTCAGATCCTTTTCTAAAGAGTCCAGGATTCCAGCCAGGAAATGGTGCCAACTACCATGGGTTGCTCTTCCCATTTTAATTAACACAAAATAATCCCCATGGTCATGCTTAGAATCTCCCAGATGACTCTTGATATTAACACTAACCATTGCATCACATTTTATATAGGACAATAAGTTGTTTTTTCTAAGCTCAGGACAATAAGTTGTGAAGATAACAAATGATCAAAGTCATTTGGACCATTTAAAATATCTGACATCAGTTTTGACCAATTGATTCCATTAACCTTGTAATAAAAATTATTGGGATGTTCAAGAGGAACTTGATTAGTGGTTTGTAAGCACATTGATTTATGGCTTTGTAATGATCAAAGTGACCAATGGAATGATAAATGGATGACAAGACTTCAATGGATCAGAGCCCTCCTGCAGATGTGATGGTGGGCTACCAAATGCTGAATATTCCCTTTGGTAGTGGGTTCACATCATAACATAATTTGCTACCATGTTTCAGTTACACAGAGATGATCCTATATCAAGTCAGTTTGTGTTCCCAGCTAAATAAACTACATTTTAAACATAGACACAACTCTTTTTTCTTCATCATATGCACTTGAAAATCTGTGGTAGACAGATGCTAATACTGTTTCTTCTATGCAATCAACTTGATCAAATAAAAAAAAAAGAAAAAAATGAGAGCTACTTAAAAAGCCCCTTTCTATAGTTCCAAATGAAGTAACTTGTGTAGGAAGCATGATGAGCGCCAGGAAAGACTTACAATGGTAGTATTTTGGGGAAGCAAATTGTATGTAGTTTTTATTATAATTTAGTTTGGAAGTCTTCAAATTTTCAGGTGTGATACTATCCCTTTAAACTCATTCAATATGGATCCAAATGGTTTCTTTAATGATAAAGTAGTAAATGTAGGTACAAGTAAATCAGGTATTGTGCATGCTCTATAGCCTTGCTTAGCACAGTCCAACTTTGACTTCAGCATCAAGTCACTGATTACAGCAGATATATCATTAATGAGGTGACCACAAATAATTTTAGTGCTTGTGAAAATTTGCAGTCACTTCTCTATTATTTTTTGTTTGCCTAAGTATTGAATTTTTTAGTAATTTTTTAATCAAGGAGATGAGATGAGATAGATTAAGAAAAGTGAATGACGCATTGCCATAGAAAGTGAAAAAGAGTCAGAATGACCATTTGACCCAATTGTAATGATCAAAGCAAAGGTATTCTAAATAGCGTAATGCACACGTACAGAGATTTACACGTATCTACATATTTGTAGTTACATAGTTGAGGGAGGTTCTGAGGATGTAGAGGAAGATTATCCCATAGCATGTTTCTGTGGGAAAGCTTAGTTAGATGGGTGGATTCTAAGCCAATGGTACTTCCCTGGCCACACCCATGGGGTGGGTTCTAGGCCAATGGTACCTCCCTGGCCACACCCATGGGGTGGGGTGTAGTGACGAAAAGATTTAGCATTGGGCCCTGAGAATTGAGTCATGATGGATATTTAAAGCGGACATGTTGGAATAAACTCTCTCTCTGCCTTTGAACCTCCACCCGCCTACACGTGTTTTGCTTTCCTGCGCGGTCGTCCCACATGGGTAGTCCTAGGATTAAGTGGGCCCCACCACAAATCCCCGGCGACCCCACAAATGGCGTCCAAACGTGGGGCAGAAGGAAACATTAACAACTTAGGTATGCATAACCCTAAATCTTGCCCTTTTCTTCTCTTTATTCTCTCTCTCCTGATATCTATCTGTTGTGGTGGAGCTGTCTTTCCTGCTGTTTTTGGTGAATGGGACAGAGGTCTGAGGGCATGTGGCTTTGTACACATGGAGGGCCTGCCTCTGATTTGGTTCAGAGGGAGCATCCAGTGCCTACCAGGCATGTGCCTCCCGGCATGGTCACTCCTGCAGGCTATAAAGGCCAGTGACCTCAAGGCTGAATTTAATATTAAGCCTTAGCAGTTATGTTTGGCCTTAAAACAATTTTTCATAATTCTACAGGTCTGAAAAACTTTCTGGTTTTAAATCCCATCCCCCCAAAGAAAGACTCCTGCTGCAGACTCCTCAAGTTCAGTTCCAATCTTGTTCATATGTAGATCCCCCCCCCATAGCTCTCTTAGACCTGAGCACCTCTTTCTGTTGTAAATTAAGGCCTTTCACAGAACAGCTCTCCCCCAAGAGCAGCTTCTTGCACATTTACACAATGGAGTTCTATGCAGTGATAAAGAAAGATGGTATCATGAAATTTGAAGGTGAATGTATAGAACTAGAAGCTGTTATGCTAAGTGAAGTAGCACAAACTCAGAAAAACAAATGATGTCTGGTGTCCTTCATTTGTGGGATCCTAGCACAAAATTCTTATATGTTAATCAAGGTGGATAATTTGTTAGTAAAAATACCACATTGACTGATATTACTATAGATAGAGCTTGAAGTTGTCTCTATTTTCCTAAGTTTTGAGATTTATGAGAAGGAACTCTCTTTTTTAAAAGTACATTAAAATATACATCAACTTGCTATGTAATTTAGGATTGGAAGGTAATATTACTTTTTATCTGCATGCAACTTAACTTTTAAAATGTGAATCCCTAAATGTGTTTTGGAATTCACATACGGTTTATTTTCAGACTTTGTAATGTTGGTATAGGTGTGGAGTGTATACATGCATATTTTGGAGGAATATAAAATTAAAGGTGACAACAACAGACTTGTTCGAAGAACTGACCAAAACAGTAAAATTCTGCATAAAAGAAGTTAAAAAAGACTGAGAAAAAGATGCAAGATGGACTTAACATGTATGGCAGAATGCACGAGTCCTGGAGGGGGGATGGATGGGGAAAGTGGTCTAAATTTGATTAGGAAATGTAGTATGAAATGGACAAATGTCCATTAAAAATTAAGAAAAAAGTGAAACAAAATAGCTTTGCTAATTAAATGTATCAGTTATCTGGGTTGAGCCCATTTGTTGAAATTTAGCTTTTATGTTAAAGATCTGAATCAAGGTATAATTGACATACATAGAACTGTACATATTTAATTTGTACAATTTGATATGTCTGGATATATGCAAACACTCTTGATACCTATCAGAATCAAGGTAACAATGTCCAACAACTCCTCAAATTTCCCTGTATCTCTTGACCCTTCCCTCACGCAACAGGGGGCCAACAACTCAAAAGGTCATGGATGGCCAAACTATGGAGATTAACAATCTACAGATTGTGGGTCCATGGACAGGTCACCCATAGTCAGCTTCACTCACCCAGGGCTCAGGAAACATTATGGAAGAGAGGGCTTAGAGATTGTAAGAGCTAGGGAAGTTGTGTAAGACCAAATGGAAACGAATCCTACAAGTTCCTGGGGCCCTGCTCATATGAACTTATAGTATTGTTATCAGAATGCACAAGACCCATGCAAACTCAACCAGAGAAAAACCCAGCATGGAACTATGGAAATGGGAGGCAGAACCCAATCTTTGCTGAAGAAATATTGGCAGATGATTATGGTTGGGTGAGGAAGAACTGGACTTCTTGAAGCAAGGGACTCTGGATAGGCTGATTTGAGCTCAGAATATGAACTTGGACCAAGTAATTTGGCACAAATGAGAGAATGTATGAATTCCAAAGTGGGTGCTGTGAGAAGGTGCCAATGGAGAAGGAGGTATAAAGGCAATTAAGACTTATTGAGATGTTATGTATGAAACATACAAAAATTCAATTAATTTTAAAAAATATAATTTAACAGGTGATGTTAAATATTAAAATATCAACAAATTTGAGGTACATTATCATACTCTTAACTGTAGGCAGTATGTCATACAGCAAATCTTTAGAACGTACTTTACTCTGAACATTTGTCTGCTTCCCAATTTTCTCCCTCACTAGTTTCTAATAACCAATACTAATCTCTGCCTTTATGAGTTAAACTCTTAGGTTGGTGCTTTAAAAGGAACTGGGCTGTGACTAGCTTATTTCTCTTAGAAGAGTGTCCTCCAGCTTCATTCATGCTGCAGTAAATGTCCAGATGATAGTTTTGTTAGGCTGAATAGTATTTCTTTTCATGTTGGGTTGTTTCCATACCTTGGTTATAGTAAAGATGCTGTGATGAACACAGGAATACATATATCTATTTCAGTTATGCTGCTTTTGCCACTCCTCAAAGAAAGGAGACACAGCTTTTTAACCTTCCAATATGGACTGAGGACTCACGTCTCTCCAAGAATCCTCCAAACTTTAATGCCAGATGGGGACTACTGAGATACCCAGCTTGTGGACTAAGCAGCTAAGGGGATTTCAGCGTCCTCAGAGTATAGACTGCCATTGTTGGACTACCTGGACTGTATCATGGAGGCCAGTGCAGGGGAATCAAAACAGGATCCGTGGTTACTGGACTTCATCTGGGGGACCATGGGAGGGAAAGACCCCAGTGTGGAGCAGGAGGGCAGGATTGATGGTTGTTTGGGCTTGCCAAGAAGGAACCGTTGAGCACTTCCTTAAGGAGAACAGGACATCTTTTAGAAAAAAAGTCCTCCAATTCAAATGATACTTGTATGTATTTATGTATATATTAACATATATATATATATATATATATATAAAACTATGTATGTGTATATATTGAAACAATACAAGTTAGAAAGAACAACAACAACAAAAGAACTGGAAAAAAAAACTCAGGAAAGACTCAGAGAAAGATGCAAGACATATATGGTAGGATGCATGGACTCGGGTGGGGTGAGGGCATGGAAAGGGAAGTGACTCTAAATTCGATTGAAAAATGATATATGATTTATAGAAAAAGTTTAATAACAAAAAATTAGAACTAAGATTAAGAATGAGAAAAAGATGAAAGACATATATGGCAGGATGCATGAGCTCTGGTTGGGGCGGGGGGCAAAGAAGGGGGAGTGGGTCTGAATTTGATTAAGAGATGCTCAAAACTCAATAAAAAGGGAAATATTTTTGTTAATTCTCTTTTTGAATGGTTCATTTTTATGTAAATAAATGAAATTGATTGTAGGTTGGTTTTGCACCTGATATTTACTGAATTCTTTAACTTTTTTTTTTTTTTTGTCTTTTAATTATAGGGTCTCCTTTTAGTCCCAGCTGGCCTGGAGCTGACTATGTAGACCAGGCTGACCTTGAACTCACAGAGATCCACCTGATATTTACTGAATTCTTTAACTTTTTTTTTTTTTTTTTGCTTTAGTAATTAAGGTTTCCTCTAAACAAAAAATATCATTTTGCAAACAGATATTTTATTTCTTCATTTCCATTTTGGATTATATTTCTTTTTCTTTTCTAATTGCTCTGGACAGGAGTCATGATTATATGGTGATTGAAAATAAGAATGGATACCCATGAGAGGAAAATTCTGTCTGATTCTGTAAGATATCTTTATCTTGCAGAATGGTCATATGTGCCACTGAGGAGTGTTACTGAGTTGTTAAAAGTTGTTAATTTTGTCAAATGATTTTTGCTTTAAATATTAGATTTCTTTAACACATCCTTGCCAGATATCAAATACTTTCCTGCCTTTGCAGAGGCAATCTTGTGATCAGCCTGTTAATGTGGTACATCACATTTCTTCATTTTCATATGTCAAAATCTCAACAATAAATCCTCTCTTGTCATAATGTGTAACTTCCTCAATGGGCTGTTGAATTCTGTTTGCCAGTATTTTAAGGAATATTTGCTTCTGTGTTTTTATTAATTTTATTTATTTCTGTATGTGTATGAATGTACTGTCTGTATGCAAGTTTGTGCACCCGTGTCATGCAATGCCGCGGAGGTCAGAAGAGGGTGTCGGATTCCGCTGGAACTGGAGTTCTCCTGGAATTGGAGTTTCAGATGGTTCTCGGCCGCCATGTGGGTGCTGGGGATCAAACCCGGGTCCTCCTAAGAGCGGTCGGTGCTCTTAACCACTAGGCTATCTCTCCAGCCCCCGGCTTCTGTGTTTATAAAGGATTTTGGCTTTTAACTTTCCTTTATGTTAGTATTTTTTAAATTTATTTTTATATTTTTTTGTGAATTTTATACATCTAGATTATATTTTGACTGCCTCCCTTATCTGAACCTCCCATTGCACCCCCCCCCCCAATTGGGTTTCATGCATTCTACCACATGTGCTATGGCCCAGGGAGCGAGGCATGTGTCTTCAAATGTCCCTTGGTTTGTGTCCATCCATTGGAGCCTGGTCAACCTATCTAATGTCCCTCCCTTAAAGAAGACAACTCTCTTTCTCCAAGTAGTAATCAGTTGCCAATACTCTCTCAGCTAAGGTCGAGGTTTCTTACTCATTTCCTACTTCTATGCTAGGTTTTTGTCTGGTTTGAGTTTACACGGTCTTGTGTGTGTTGTCATCATTGTCGTTTTTGCCTGGTTTTATATTTAGGGTAATGGTGATCGTGTAAAGTGAGTTTGAAAATACTCCACTTCTATTTTTTTCAATATATTAGATGATTGATGCTAATTATCCTAGAATTTCACAGAATTCCCCATTGAAATGATGAGGTTCTACGGTTCTCTCTATTTGAACTTTACCGGTTACTGATAGACTCTCCTTCCTTGGCATCGGTCATACATATATTTTATTTCTATATGATTACCTTTTGTTAGATTTCATGTAGCTAGGAATTTATTTATTCTAGGTTATCTCATTTTAGGGCTTAATTATTCTTTATCACTTCATACATGTTTTAAATTTCTGTGGGATCAATTGTAATATCTATGTATTACTCAGAGTTATTTATAGGAACATAATTGACAGAATGAACATATCAAAATGAGTTTTATTGGATTGGCTTACACATTATGTTCTGGGTGGTCCAACAGCGACAGACTATGTTTAGGCTGGAGAGGCCGGAGACCTTGGAGCTGCTCAGTCCAGAAGAAGGCCTGAAGATTCCTGAGGGTCACTGGATTTTCAGTACAGGCTAAATAAACTTGGTCATTGAAGGATGGCAGCAGCTGTGGTAGAAACACTCACCAGCAAGAGGAGATGGCAAGCAGGTAAAAGGCCAAAGATTTTCCTGGGCTTTCCTTGTGTCTCCACCAGTACTGCTGGGAGGCACTGCCCACACTTACAATGAATCCGATTCCCATTTCAATGAACTTAATCCAGAAAATCCCAGGCTGGCATGCCCAGAAGCTAACCTAATAAAGAAAATGTCTTACAGGTGTGTGCAGAGCCATGTCTTAGGAGAGATACTAGGTACTATCAATTCTTATTGATAATCAATACTAATAATCACAGTCTCTTTTATATAATCTCATTCGTATAAATATTCTCTATTTTTGTTTATTAACAAAGATCTGCTGAGATCGATACATTTTCAAAAACTCGGTTCTTGGTTTTACTGTTTTTTTTCCCTCTAGTTCTCTGTTCTGTTTCATTTGCTTCTGCCTTAAGATCTATAAATCCCTACTTTATGACAATTCCCGTTTTGGCTTTTCTTCCTTAAGGTATAAGATTAGTTTATTTAGTTGAAATCTTTGTCCTTTTTAATGTAGGGCTCTTATTTCAATAATATTCCCTTTTAGGGGGCTAGAGAGATGGCTCAGCTGCTAAGAGCACTGAGTGCTCTTGCAGAGGACCTGGGCTTGATTCCCAACACTCATGGTGGCTGACAACCCATAACTCCAGTTTCAGGGAATCTAACACCTTCTTCTGACTCCATGGGTACTGCACAACATGGGTGCACTTACATACAAGCAGGCAATAGACTCATATACATAAATTAAAAAAAAAACACCCTCTTAGTACTACTTTTGCTGCAGTGCACAATTTTGATATTGCAGTGTTTTTATTTTTATTTGTTTTAAAATATTTTATACTCACTCTTTTTTCTTCTTTGAGTCATTGGTTGCTTCTGAGTATATTTTTGTATCTCAAATTACGTTGTGAAATTTATAATTTTACTGATGTCATTTAATTATTATTTTGTATTACATGTGATATAGTTGATGTCATTTATAATATTGGACCATCCTGGAGGATATTCCATGTATATGTGAGAATAATATTGATTTTGCTAATGTTGACTAAAGTGCTTTGCATATGTCTTTGAGGTCCATTTAATCTACAGTGCTGTTTAGGTCCACCATTTCTTTGTGCATTGTTGACATCCTCAAATTTTAAGGGCAGTTCTTTATTTTCCTCAAATTATACATATGTTGAATTAGATTATTCATTTAATATACTTATTCATTTTTTTTTGTCTTTTTGAGACAGGGTCTCCCTTTAGTTCCAGCTGTCCTGGACCTCACTATGTAGATCAGGCTGTCCTTGAACTCACAGATATCCTCATGCTTCTGCCTCTTGAGTACTAGGTTTAAAGGCATGCACCACCATGCCTGGCCTGACTTGTTCATATTTTGTGGCACCAAGGATTGAAGCTGGAGATGAATTTATTTCATAATACATTACTTTAAAGTTTTCATTCTGTTAAGGAATTACAAATCCAAATGGCTATTATTCCACCATTCATTACTGTTATATACCATCATAATTATATTGTCTTTATTTATATAAATTCTTTTATCTTTGAACAGTGTCCCTTTAAGGCTTCCTGGTCAGGAAGGGTGAGGAGAAGCAGCCCACAGCAAAGGCTTTTGTTATGAATCACTGGATGGAACTTTGGTGACTTGAGATTTACCAATGGATAGTAGGTTTTGCTCATTTTAGTAGGAAGATGAGCAAAATACTAATATCATTTTCTTAAAATTAGCAAAGAAGCTTAATCTGAGTATACTAAGAATCTTGTGTGCATGTGTGCTTGTGTGTGTGTGTGTGTGTGTGTGTGTGTGTGTGTAGGTGAATGCAGGTTCCCATAGGGGCCAGAAGATGTCAAATTCCTGAAGCTAGAGTTACAAGCAGTTGTGAGCAACCAAGAGAGGTGCTCTGATACTCTAGAAGAGTAGCACCACTTGCTGGCTCTTAACCGCTGATTAATCTCTGTAGCCCCTGCGCTAGGATTCTTAGGGAAGAAGTTACAGCCAGTATTCTTTTACCACAAGGATGTGGAATAAAGACTCAGGAAGAAAAGGGAGAGAAATGGTTGGGGTTTTTCTCAGAAAGGTAAGAGTCAAACACATTTCTGCTCTCTCTGAGTACAAAAAATGCCAACATGTTTCCATTCTTTCATTTCTTGTCTCAAGCATTGCCTTGCCTATTATAAAGGGCATCAAATGTTTCTGGCTTGAGTAGCACTCCCTCCCTTTGGATAAGATTGAGATTCATTATCCTTAGAGGCAAATGGTGGTTGTAAGATGGAGGCAATTTTGTTCCTGTAAGCGGGTATGTATTTTCTTGAAATTAATGTAGCCTAAAGTGACTATACTTTGATCATATGACACTAATTTGGTGCTTTTGATCATCTTTTCATTTGCAAACAGCAGAGTAATTTCTTCTTGGAAATAATACTGGCCCTTCCCATAGGTGCTCTTTTGTTTATCTCCTTGTGCAGATGGAGTGGCTTTCCCATCAAACATTTGTTCTTGTCAGACTTGTCGACTTTCATAAGGAAATGTCAATCTGGCCTCTGGGTTGAGGAGCTGTTAGAGCATATGGCTTTGCACTTAACTGGGAAAACAGAAAAGCTGCACACCAGGTACTTGTCAGGGAATATAATCTTCAATCCACTGCTGCCACTCAACACTTATCAGAAACTCAGCTGGGAGAGCCAGTATTTATGAAAGATTGTCTGAAGGACACGCCGTCTGTCCACTCACTTGGCTACTCTTAATTGATTCCATCTAAGCTAGATAAGCAAACATTCTAGAATACTCTGCTGGTTTTCCTGAGAGTGTACTGACTAAGTTGTGAAGTGGCAGTCTGCCATCAGCTTATGGGAGCAGTGTTAAAAGAAGCAGAACTTTGATACCCACTGAGTTTACTACAAGGCTGTCATTAGTGATTCTTTATTATATTACACATTTTTGTCTTTATGACAGCCCAGAGGAGACAGTCCTCTTTCATGTCAGTCCCAGCCACAAATGTCTTCTTTTTTCATCTGGCTTGTTTCTAAGCACACAGATACTGAATCATGACTGTGGTGTGTTTTCATTGAGTAATTTGTTTGCAAGTATAAAGCTAAAATTCTAAACCATTTCTGTAAGGCATTTAGGAACTCATATTTTGAAATATAATTACAAGTCTTCACTTTATTTGACTTCATATAATTTTCTATTTGTACTTGGTGAAATAAGGGAAAATATTTAAGGTAAAGCTGATTTATTTGAGTCTGTGTTAGTAGTAGTTATTTAACAAGAAGAACATACTTGGTACTTGGCTCAGGAGTTAAATCCATGTTTTAAAAGAAATTTCTTGAAAATCCAGAACATATTATTGTCTCTGTCATCTGTTTGAGGCCGACATTTTGTCTTTTCTGGTCTTTAAGGAGTCCTACTGGGGAGAAGCAGTATGGGATGGGATGAGATGGGTGAGAGGGAAGCCAATTTCAGGGTTAGTAAGGAGATGGGATCATGGTAATATTTTTCAGAGCTTCATCCTGGAATTGCTTAAGCAGCAACATCTGTGTCTGAAGCTAAACTTCCGGATAAAGTATTGGCACTTAGCCAATGGAGTGAATATGCATGCCAGGCCATTAGTCACACAGATGACTTTTTCATCCCTCCTGTCAAACCTGTTGCTGATTTGTCTGCAACAAGTAACTCAGAGACAGAACAACACACTACAGAAATATTAAACCTTAATTTTCACCAATTGCTTACAGACCTTTCTGCTTTTTATGAAGAAATACCAAAGATATGTCCTTTTAGAACCCTAATCCACACAGGGTAACCAGTACTTTCTTTCCCAGTTTGTGATGTCATAAAATATTCTGTAAGGTTAATGTACTGAGCTCCTCATGGATTTGAATTTTTTAATTAAGAGGTTTATGTTTCATTCTGTGATTATATCTTAATACTTTGAGTATTCATGATTATTTTCTTTATGAATATGTGGTAATAGTGGTAATAGATCTTTTAGAAATACCAGCCAGTATTAAATAATATTAACAACCTAAATGAGTCTCTAGAGGTAGCAAGTGCCTAAGGTAGTGAAATTACAAGTGAATTTCTTGTTTGGTTGTTGTCTAAATTCTTTGAACTATGAACTGAAGGATTATTGGGTTTTTATGTACCAGATGTAATCATTTCACCCCAGTTAGAAAGTTTAGCTGCTGTTTTCTACTAAACAGTATCATTTTAAATGATTCCCATAGAAGCATCATGGAAAAGATAATTGCCCACAGTTTGGGGAAGCAATATGGAGCAGGTTAATCTGTTTTTCAAATGTGGTAGAATGAGAGCTGTACTCCTTTGAAAGACAGTGTCTGCAATACAGGACTTGGAAGTTCCCAGCTGTCATCAGCAGCACCTCTGCTCTGTTGTCAATCGCAACTGAGACACACTTGCTCTCTCTTCTAATGTGCTTGGCATATTACAGCACTGTCTGATGTCCTACTAGGTCTACAATAAAGGATCTTGAGTGATTTCTTATTGGATACCCAGTCTTCTTTTCATGAGGTATACATTGTAGTTGACCTGTGTGTACATGTGTATTCATGAAGTTTTGTCATATCCTGATACATTTTGTACAAACAAAATATGAAAGGATCATTGTTATGGAAAGGCAAGAGCAATTTTTTGTAACCTAAGCCCACCGAACTCACAATTGACATGTCACCAATTTTAGAAATTAGGTTGACAAAATCATATAAATAACACCATTATATGTAATTGTATCACGACTGCCAGGGCATAAAAAACATGTATGCTTTCATTATATGTGCCACTGATGTTTCTGCAGAACTCTTAATCCCAACTCAATGCACTGTAGTGAGAAGGTGAATAAATGTATCTCATGTAAGAAGGGGTTTTGCAAGATTGAGTGATGACAGGTGATATTGTAAGCAGAAACATTTTTCATTTCTTCTGTATTGGATGGGCAGAAATTTACCTTGTGTTACTAAAATATGTTACTGAAATAATTTCTCCCTTTAGTATGCTGTGAAATTTCTATAGGAGATAATTTTATGATATAATAAAATTCACTGTATATTTGTCTATCACTAGACTTGTAAAGAACTTCTAATATATAAATCTGAAAAGTTACTGTTAACGATTAAGTTAAAGAAACTACCTTAATAATCATTGAGGTTAATAGTATCCTTCACTAAGAACATCATATGATAAGCCACAAGTTCATTTATATGGAATGTAACTAAAATATGTTGAAAATAAGTTAATATGAAATAATGAAATATGATTTAGTTCAAATACCAGTAATGATCTCAGTAGGTGTTTTTCTTTACAAACCAGGGGCACAACATTTGTGAGGAAAGAATGCCATATAGGGAGAACCAGAGGAAGTTGCATAGACTTGATGTCTGCCTTCTACAACCTATGGCTGTTACCTCTTTTCTATATACTACTCTCCATTCTTTATCAAATGTAAGTATAAAAACGGATCTATGGGTCTTCATTACTGAAGACTTATATGACTTAAGAATAAACAAATTTGCTATGACAAACAAACAAAGTAATAAAGAAAAAAATCAAGGAGCAGAGAGAGGAGAGATAAATAATGCTCAAATGTTGCAAAAATGAACTAGAAATGTACTCTTTAATAAGCCTACTGAAAAACATATATAAATGTGAATGCATATGTATAGCTGAAGGCTGTACAACAAAAATCATGGTGCCAGGAATGTGAAACCTTCCTTTGAACTTTTGCACAAGGTAGACCAGAAGACTCCCAAAATAATACAGGCTATTGACACAGACCTGATAGCCTCCAAGAACTTGAAAATAAGACCATAATGCTGATGACAGGGCATACCTTGGACATGGGACTTAGAGAAATCAAGCTGGAACTGACCTGGAAGCCTTATCCTTGAAGACTAGCTCCCATAGTGGCAGAAGGTACTATGCAAGTTGCCAAGGGAGAAACCAACCAAATTCCAAGTACCACAATGAGTGGTTGTTGTAGTTTGTCTTCCATTGCTGTGACAAAACACTCTGACCAACACCAACTTGGGGAGGAAAGGGTTTATTCAGCTTACATCTCCTGGGTCACAGTTCATCACTCAGGGAGCCCAAGGCAAGAACTCAGGGCAGGAACCTGGAGGCAGGAGCTGAAGCACAGGCCATGGAGGAGTACTGATCACTGGCTTGCTCTCTGGCTCATGCCCAGCCTGCCTTCTTATACCATACACAACCACCTGCCCAGGGTGGCACTACTCATTGTGGGCTGGGCCGACCCCCCAAACACACGCTCAACCCATCAAGAACAATACTCCACAGATGTGGCCCGGGCCAATCCATGGAGCCAATTCCCCAATTGAGGCTCCCTCAACTCAGGTGTGTCAAGTTGACACTAAAGCTATCCAGGCACAATTGACCCCTTGTCAACTTGACACACAAAACACATCACTATTAACCACCACCTTTCATTCTTATCCCCAAAGTATGATGTTAACATTAATCACAACCTAAAACATACAAATTAAAAGCCCCACAGTCCTTAAATGTCCAAATGCTTAAAAGTTCAGTCTATTAAAAGTCTCTTAACTGTATGGGTGTTTGGGCACAACTGCTCGCAAATTGGTTTTACATGAAGAGGCTTGTACTCACAAATATCATTTATTTTTAAAAATAAAATGAAACAAAACAAAACAACAACAACAAAACAGAAAGATGCAGAAAGTTACGGCAGAATGCATGATCTGGGATGGTGTGGGGGTAGGAAGGAAGGGAAAGGGAAATATGCCTGAACTGAATTGGAAAATGATGTATGAAATGCACAAAGCATCAATTAAAAAAAATAAATAAAATTGTATGTGCTCAGATTTGATCTTCGGTTTTGTTCCATTGGTCAACAAGGTCTGTTTTTTGTGCCAGTACAGGCTGTTTTTATGATATAGCCTGTAAGTATAGTTTAGAAATCTGGTATAGAGATCCCTCCTCTGTAGATCTTTTCACTCAGGGTTTTTGCTTTGTTTTTTGTTTTCAAATGAATTTAAGAACTTTTGTTTCCAAGCCTGTGAAGAAACTCTTGGGGATTTTCGATTGGGATTGCATTAAATTATACAAGAGTTTGGTAAATATGGACATTTTTACATGTTAATTTTCCAATCCATGAGCATGGGAGGTTTTTCCATCTTCTGAGGTCTTCTTCAATTTTCTTTCTTTAAGGGTTTAAATTTTTTGTTTGTAGAGGTCTTTGGTCTTTGGTTAGGTTTGTTCCTAGGTATCTTATTGTTTTTTGAGGCTATTGTGAGTGGGAAGGTCTCTTTGAATTCTTTCTCCGGTTGCTTTTCGTTGGTGTAAAGAAAGGCACTTGATTTTCTAAGGTTAATTTGTATCCTGCCACTTTGCTGAAGCTGTTAATCTGTTTCTAGGAGTTTTCTGGTGGAGTTTTTTTGCATCCCTTAAGTAAAATCATATCAAATCGAGCAAACAAGAAACCTTCACTTCTCATATTTACAGGCCAAAAAAAAAAACCACAATGGAGAAAAGACAGCATCTCAGAAGTGGTGTTGGCAAACTGATCACCCTTGTAGAAGAATGAAAATTAAAACCCTACCTCTCACCCTGTACAACAGTCAACTCCAGATGGATTAAAGACCTCAACGTGAAACCCCAAACTCTGAAGGTGATAGAAGAAAAAGTTGGCAGCAGACTACAAGACATAGCGCGTAGGAAAAGACTTCCTAATCAGACAGCAGCTGCATAAGAAAATAAGGTCGACAATTGACAAATGGGACCTCATCAAACTCAAAAGCTTCTGTACATCAAAAGAAACAATCAAGGGAAGTGAAGAGAATCCCACAGAGTGGGAGGAAACCTTCACTGCAGAACATCTGACAAAGATTGATTTCAAGCAATATGCATAAACTAGCTCAAAAAAACAAAGAAAAAAAAGAAAACAAATGACGCCTCAATAGATGGAGCAAAGGAACTGAACAGAGACTTCACAAGCGAGGAATTAGAGATGTCTGAGAAACACCTCAAGAACTGCTCAAACATCACTAATCATTAAGGACATCGCAAATGAAAACCACCTTTAAAGATATCTCTACTCCAATAAGACTGGTAGGATCAAGAAAACAAATGATACCAAAGTGCTGAGGAAGAGTTGTGGGGAAGGGGAAGCACCACTCATCCACTGCTGGTGGGAATGTAAACTTGTACAGCCACTATGGAAAGCAGTGTGGAGAACCCTTGGAAGACTTGGAATGAACTTGCCACCCGACCCAGCCATACCACTCCTGGGCAGTACCCTCAAGACACTACGCCCACAGAGATACATGACACGGCCACTCTTTTTGCGCTCTCTTCACAATAGCAAGGAGCTGGAACCAACTAAATGCCCCCTCAACTGACAAGTGGATAGAGAAAATGTGGTACATCTACACAATGGAATTCTATGCAGCAGTAAAGAAAGACGACATCACGAGTTTGCAGGAAAATGGCTGAGCTAGAGACATCATGCTTGATGAAGTTAACACAGTCCCAGAAAAACAAACAATGCATGGTATCACTCATCTGTGGTGCTAGTGCCAATTACCTCAGTGTAAGTATTTCTTGTGTAGGGCCCCCTGAGCTTTTGTACAAAGCAGTTGGGCATAAGCATTTTGGAAACAACAACAACAAGAGAAATAATGCATCAAAGAACCTGACTGAAACAGTGAACTTCCTGCTCAAAACAGTCAATTCCCCATGGAAAATATTGAGAAAGACTAAGAGATAAAGCATGTTTGCAGAATGCACGAGTCTTGGTGGGGTGGGGATGAGCGGGGAACATGGGTCTAGATTTGTTAAAATAAATAAATAAATTTATGTAAAAAAAAAAAATAAATAAAAGTCTCTTAACTGTGGGCTGCTGTAAAATCCAAACAAGTATTGTCTTATTTCAAAGGGACGAGTAAGGCACTCCCAAACAAAACCTAAGCTCCAGAAGTAGCTCAAGGCTGGACACTTGGGATCACTCATGAATCTTCTGGGCTCCAAAGGGTTTTGGCAGCTCCCCCTCTCCAACTCGGCCATCCGTGACACACACAGCTCATCTTCGCAAGCCAGGCTGACTCCATTTCCACCTGCTGCTGCTCTTGGTGGTCATCCCATGGCGCCGGCATCCAAAAAGCTGGGATCACCACTGAACTGAGGCAGCACTTCACATGGTCTCTTTGACCTCTCCAGTGCAAAGCCTCAGTTCTCTTCCATGACCCCTGAAATCCTGGGGTTTCACTGCAACCAAGGTGCACTTCCACCAATGGTCTTTCCTGACTTCTCCAGTGCCAAGACTCGGCTGCTGTGACTCCTCAAATTTAACACTGGAACCATATAGGAGACTCTTACATGTACCAAGTTTCTGCTTCTGGCTGGGATAGAGGCTCAGGCCCCTTCTGATCACAGCTTCTGTGTGCTGACCCTGAGGAATTCTTCCAGATTTCACCCAGAAGTGATGCTGGTCTCTTGACTTACAGCTGATTTTTCAGCCCCAGTTAACCAGCATCAATTGTCCCAGTACAACAAAATATTTCACTTTCAGGTTCTGGTCTCTTGTTACAGCTGATTCTTCAGCCCCAGGTGACCAGAACCCACAGATTACACAGTCGTCATCACGACTCTGTTCCCCTTTGAAACTAGAAACTTCACAAGCCAGACCTCCATTTTCTACAACTCCTTCACCAAAACTGCTCCAAGCTCCACAGCAACAATCTTTAGGCATTCAATGATCTTCCCAGCCCAAAGTTCCAAACGCCTTCACGATCCTTCCCACAAACACCAAGGTCAGGTCTGTCACAGCAATACCCCACTCTCGTTACCAATTTCTGTTGTAGTTTGTCTTCCATTGATGTGACAAAACACTCTGACCAACACCAACTTGGGGAGGAAAGGGTTTATTCAGCTTACATCTCCTGGGTCACAGTTCATCACTACAGGAGCCCAAGGCAAGAACTAAGGCAGGAACCTGGAGGCAGGAGCTGAAGCACAGGCCATGGAGGAGTACTGATCACTGGCTTGCTCTCTGGCTCATGCCCAGCCTGCCTTCTTATACCATACACAACCACCTGCCCAGGGTGGCACTACTCATTGTGGGCTGGGCCCCCCCCCCCCAAAACACACTGCTCGACCATCAAGACAATACTCCACAGATATGGCCACAGGCCAATCCAATGGAGCCAATTCCCCAATTGAGGCTCCCTCAATCCAGGTGTGTCAAGTTGACACTAAAGCTATCCAGCACAGTGGTCCAGCAAACTATCTGTATTGGTGTAGTAGTGGCATTTTTACTTCGAGATTATTAAAAACTGTCTAATTGGACTTAAGGCTCACACAACTGGAAGGAAGTCATGTGTGGTACTATAAACATAACAAACTATACATGGCTGGAGATATCATAGATCCTAGAAAAATCCCAACTTCCGTCACTTCTCTAGACCAATGTAATTTCTTACTATATTCTAAATATGTATCCTTATTTTTTTACAGACAAGTGTACCTCTCACCACTTGTCAAATAATCTTCTTTATGAAATAGCTGGAGACTGTTACAAATCTCCACAACTGGTCAAACATAGAGATTAAGTGACTGTGATGTGCCCAGCCTCAAGTGATACATCTTCAGTGCAACCTCTACACTTAGGGCAGAAAGAATGTAAGGGCCAGAGGGACAAGACACCTGCAGCTAGTTGATTCATTCAAGATATAATAGGGAAGCCTCATTAATGAAATCTCCACTGTTTGGTATTAGAACAAAAATCTGCATAATTACAAAGCCAGTTCACAGGCCAAGGTGCCTGGGGGAATGTCACGGGGGTCCCATCTTTTGTTGAAATGCTATAGGCAATCAATGGATGCTAGGGAGGGAGAATCAGTTTTCTCCAGGGACCTGAGAAGTTATCTTATCTCAAATTGGCAGCTCAAATACAGGTACACAGGAGCACCACTGCATGGATTTAGTGTATTATACATACATATATATGTGTATATATATCATGTATATGAAACAATAATTATCAAGAGAAGTGGGGGGTATGGGGAAGTTGGTGGGGGATGTGGAGGGATAGAAATAATGCAAAGACAATACTCATGTAAATTTCTCAAAAATAAAAAATAAGATCTAGGAATTTAGTGGTAGCGAGTATTCTGAACTCATTAAATCTTCTGGAGAAAGAAGTGGTGCCAAGCAAAGCTTAGGGCTGGATTTAAAGCCAATGAAATGGCTCAGTGGATAGAAATACTTTCATGTGGGCCTGATGACCTGACTGCTTTCTGGATCCCACAAGATGTCAGGGAAGAACTGACTCTCCAGAATTTTCCTCAGACCTCCACATGTGCACTGTTGAATGCACCTGTGTGCCATCAATCAATCAATCAATCAATCATACATAATTCAACTTTTTTCTTAACCATGCTGGCATGTCTTTCTCCTTCACGCCCTTTCCTCTTTAACTTCTTTGCTTGTTTTCTACCTCTTACAATACCTTTACTTTTCTTTCCTCTTTGAATATTCTATCCAGCAATGTGAACTTTGGCTTGAAGGCTGTCTCCCCCACCCACCACCACATGCAGCACTGACTGTAAGAAACAGCTATTTTTGGAAACATTTGAACCCAACTTTTAAAATGATCTTAAAAAAATAAATGCTACTTGGGAGCAAAGAGGGCTACTGTGATTTTTTTCTTTCTGATTTTTTTTTTACTGAAGTTTTGTGCATTTTATACAACATTTCTTGATCAAATTAGACCCATTCCCCCTCCTTGCCCCCTATCCCTCCAGAGCTCATGAAGTCGTGCCATACAATATTTTTCATCTTTTTTCTCAGTGTTTTTTGCCACTGTTACTATTGGTGAATACTTAAACACATATATATATAATATATATATATATTATATATGATATATAATATTACATATAACATATATGATATATATATGCCAACACATATACCAAAATTATGACGGCTGGAAAATAAACTATAGGTTAATTTCCAAAATATGTTTAGGAATTCACATTTGGACAGTAGAGTTGTCTGTGCCCTAGACATTAATGGGAAGAAGAAAAACAAAGCAGTTTTTTTTTTCTTCTTACAACAGAAATGGGGAATTATATGATCAGCTATTTGTTTTATGAATTTTACTACCACTATTTGGACTGAAATTTCTCAAGTGTATTTGGCATCTTACAAAGCAGTTAAATGGGCAGAAATAGCAATTTTATTATTAGGCTGAGGAGTTGAAATTTATACATTTATTCATTGGTGACCTAGTATGACAGTTTATATTTCTTTAGTTCACGAGTTCATGATCTTATTTATATATTTACTCTCAAAAAAGAATAGTTGGTTCTGTAAAGATTCAGTGAAAGGGGTTAAAATTGTGCCACTCCACAAATTAAAAGAAAATGAAAAACCACTTTTTTTTTTTTTTTTTTTTTTGGTCTTTTCGAGACAGGGTTCTCCTGTAGCCCAGCTGTCCTGGAACTCACTCTGTAGACCAGGCTGGCCTTGAACACACAAAGATCACAAAGCATGAGACTTCACAGGTGACTTGACAGCTGATTTCATAGAGCTAGATGGAGGTTTTCTGAAGAATCAATATTGTGGAAAGTGTTTTCCTAATAAGGAGGCTTAGGACACGATGGAGAAATTTGGGTCCTAAAAATGACATGAATTAACATAGTAACTCATGTGGGATTGAAGCTATGTGAGTGGTTTTACATTGGAGGTATTGTGTATTTAGCAAAAGAATAAGTTACTTTTTGTTTTTAATTATGTTATTTATTTTATTTTATGTGTATGAGTATTCTTCCTGCATGTTATAAGCACATTTGTATTACGCAGTTGTGCAGGGCATGTGGAAGTCAGAAGAGGGGGTTGGATTACTTAGCTGCTACATTGGTGCTGGGAATTGTTGGTTCTGGGACTGGAACCCAGATCTTCTGCAAGAGCAGCCAGGCTTCTCTGAGCCATCTCTCCATCTCTCCATTCTTTTTTTTTTTTTTTTAAGTCTTTTTGAGACAGGGTCTTCCTGTAGTCCCAACTGGTCTGTAACTCACTATGTAGACCAGGTTGGCTTTGAACTCCCAGAGATCACCTTCCTCTGCCTCCTGAGTAGTGCTGGGATCAAAGTCATGCACCACCACTCCTAGCTTCCAGCCCTGTTTTTAAAGACATATTTTCTTCTTTATTTTTATATGATTTCACTTTATTGAAAGATTCTAGAGTTCCATTTGGTTCATATTTTTTATTATAATTTTAATTGAATTTTTATGTTCATACATAATTTTCACTTAGTCTTTTTTAAGTTAATTTTTATTGAGCACATTTCATAGAACATTTCTTTCTTTTTCTTTTTATTTTTTTGTCTTTTCGAGACAGGGTCTCCCTGTAGCCCCAGCTGTCCTGGAACTCACTCTGTAGACCAGGCTGGCCTTGAACTCACAAAGATCCGCCTGCCTCTGCCTCACGAGTGCTAGGATTAAAGGCGTGTGCCACCATGCCCAGCTAGAACATTTCTTAATCAAATTTAGACTCATTCCCCTATCCATGCCCAGCCCTCGTCCACCCACCCCCACCAGAGGTCATGGATTCTGCCACACATGTTGAGTCCTGTCTTGCATCTTTTTCTCAGTCTTTTTTTTAACCTTTTCAGTGCAGAAGTTTACTGCATTTGATCAGTTATTTGAATAGGTTTTTCCTCTCATTTTTTGATCCCTTTAATTTTATATTACTCCACACATTAATCAAAATTAAAAAGTTGGAAAATAAACTATAGGTTAATTCCAAAACACATTTAGGGATTCACATTTTAACAGTAAATTTGCATGCAGGTAAAAAGAAATATAACTTTACATTTTAAATTACATAGAAAGTTGATGTATGTTTTACTGTACTTTTCTTTGAAGGTTCTATAAGAATTTAATATAAATTTTGCAATGTTTACAATGTAAGCTATACATTATTATAATATTTCAATAACTCAAGGATTATACTGAAATTCTATAAAGCCATCAATACTTTTTTTGTTCCCTCCCCATGTATTACTCCAAATTATGCCCACATAAACAACACATATGTATCAAAATTATGACCTCTGGGAATGAACTGTATGTTAATTCCTAAATATGTTTTGGGATTCACATTTTTTCCCTTTAATTTTATATTACAGTATAATATGAATACATATCTTCCACCCATATATGGTAATTACCATGTCTGAATATAAGTGGTAGGTCAATTCTAGAGCCCATTAAGAGATTCACATTATAATAGTACAGTTGCTTTCAGATACAAAGAAATATAATAATAAAGTTGCTCTGTTTGCCTTCTAACTGGGGATTTCGTGTTAGCATCTACAAATGAGGGAAACCATTCACCTATTTTTTCTGGGACTGTGTTACTTCACTTAGCATAATGGCTTCGAGTTCCATCCATTTACCTGCAAAGTTCATGATGTCATCTTTCTTTACCACTGCATAGAACTCCATTGTGTAGATGTATCATATTTTTCTTATCCAGTCTTCAGTTGAAGGCTGTTTGAGTTCGTTTCAGCTCTTGGCTATTGTGAAGAGAGCTGCAATAAACATAGATGTGCATGTATCTTTGCAGTAGGATGCGTCTTCTGGGTATATACCCAGAAGTGGTTGGCTAGGTCAGATGGTAGGCTCATTTTGAGTCTTTTAAGGTTCTCCACACTGCCTTTCACAGTAGTTGTATGAGTTTACATTCCCACCAGCAGTGGATGAGTGTACCCTTTCCCCACAACCCCTCCAGCATTTGGTGTCTTTTGTCTTATTGATCTTGGCTAATCTTATTGGAGTGAGATTATACCTTAGTGTGGTTTTAATTTGCAGTTCCTTAATAATTAATGATTTTGAACACTTTTTAAAGATGTTTCTCAGCTATCTTTACTTCCTTACTGGTAAAGTCTCTGTTCAGCTCTTTATTCCATCTTTTGAGTAGGTCATTTATTTTCTTGTTTCTTTGTTGTTAAGTAGTTTATATATTCTGGATGTTAATGCTTTGTCAGATGTACTAGTGGTGAAGGTTTCCTCCCACTCTCTGGGTTTTCTGTTCACTTCCTTGATTGTTTCTTTTTCTTTCTTTCTTTCTTTTTTTTTTGCTCTTTTTGAGACAGGGTGAGGTCCCACTTATCAGCTGTTGTTCTTCTTTCCTGTGCAGCTGCTGTTTGATTTAGAAAGTCTTATCTTGTAGGTTGCTGCCAACTTTCTCTTCTATCACCTTCAGGGGTTTGGGTTTCAGGTTGTGATCTTTGATCCACTTGGACTTTATTTTT
Source organism: Rhizomys pruinosus (assembly GCA_009823505.1). NCBI lineage: Eukaryota > Metazoa > Chordata > Mammalia > Rodentia > Spalacidae > Rhizomys > Rhizomys pruinosus. The sequence goes on along the minus strand of VZQC01005265.1, from coordinate 1,441,807 downwards.
GTACAGGGTGAGATGTAGGGGTTTAATTTTGTTCTTCTGCAAATGGTGATCCAGTTTTGCTAACACCATTTTCTGAAGATGCTGAAGATGCTGTCTTTCCTCCAGTGAGCTTTTTTGGCCTCTTTGTCAAATATGAGGTGGCTTAAGTTAAATGAGCTCAAGTTTGGATCTTCAATTTTTGTTCATGGTCAAGGGTCTGTTTTTTTTTTTTTTTTTTTTGCCAGTACCAGGTTGTCTTTATGACTATAACCCTGTAATATAGCTTGAAATCTGGTAAAGTAATCCCCCCTGTATTGCACTTTTTTCTCAGTGTTGCTTTAGCTATTCAGAGTATTTGTTTTTCCATATGAATTTAAGGATTTTTTTTTCCAAGTCTGTGAAAAAGCTCATGGAGATTTTGATTGGGATTGCATTGAATATTTATATTAATTGGGTAAAATGGACATTTTTACTATATTAAATTTTCCAATCCATGAGCATGGGAGGTCTTTCTATCTTTTGATGTCATTTTCAATCTCCTTCAGGGTTTTAAAATTTTTGTTGTAGAGGTCTTTGGTGTCTTTGGTTAGGTTTATTTCCAGGTAAATTTTTTTTTTGAGACTATTGTGATTGGGAAGGTCTCCTTATATTCCTTCTCCAGTTGCTTATTGTTGGTGTAAAGAAAGACTACTCATTTTTCTAGGTTTATTATGTATCCCCTGTACTGAAATTTTTAATCATTTCTAGGAGTTTTATGGTGGAGTTTTTAGCATTGCTTAGGTAAACTATCGTCATCTGCAAAAAGGGATAGTTTTACTTCCTCTTTTCCAATTAGTTCTCCTTTAATTTTGCATTCTTGCCTTATTGCCCTAGCAAACATTCAAGCACTATATTGAAGAATAGTGGTCATAGTAGACAGCCTTGTTGTGCTCCTGCTTTTAAGGAGAATGCTTCCAACTTTTCTCCATTTAGGATGATGTTGGCTGTGAGTTTCTTGTATTTGACCTTGATTACATTGAGGAATGATCCTCCAGTCCAATTCCCTCTAGCACTTTAAGCATGAAGGGACGCTGGATTTTGTTGAAAGCTTTTTCTGCATCAATTTAGATGATCATGTGTTTTTTTTTCTTTCAGTCCATTTATGTGTTTTATGATATTTATTGATTTATGTATGTTGAACCATCCCTGCATCTCTGGTATGAATCCAACTTGGTTATGATGGATGATCTTTTTTATTTTTTTTGAACTTTATAATACACATGGCATAAAAATAATATAAATGAAACTTGTGATACCAATAAAAGCATCAAAATACAGTGATACTTTAACATAGAAATTCCATTTTTTCTCCAACTTGCTTCTATATATATGTATATATATATGTATAAATATATACATACATACATACACATATCATCTGAGTTGGATGATCTTTTTGATAAGGGTCTGTATGCCATTTACAAGTATTTTGTTGAGAATTTTTGCATGTGTGTTCATTAATAATATGGGTCTATAGTTTTCTTTCTTGTTTGTGTCTTTGCCTGGTTTTGGTATTAGAGTGATGCTGGCTTCATAGAAGGAATTTGGAATATTTCCCTCTGTTTGTATCCTTCTGAAGAGTTTGAGTAGTAATGGTTGTAAGACCTCTTTAAATGTTTTATAGAATTCTGCTGTGAAACCATCTGGGCCTGGGCTTTTTTAGATAGGAGGCTTTTTATTACATCTTCAATTTCCTCAAGTATTAAGGGTCTGTTTGGTTAAGCTGTGGTGAATCCCAGGATTTCAGATATTCATCCATTTCTCTTAGGTTTTCAAATTTAGTAGAGGATAGGTTTTTGAAACATTCTTGTATGATTGTCTCAATATTTTCTTTATCTGTTGTGATGTTTCCCCTTTCATCATGAATGCTATTGATTTGAAGTTGCTCTTCTTTCTTTTGTTTACCTGGGCTAGAGGTTTGTCTATTTTGTTTATCTTTTTAAAGAATCAGCTTTTGGATTCGTTGATTTTTTTTGTATTGTTTTCTTTGCTTCTATTTTGTTGATTTCTTCTCTGATTTTTGTTATTTCTTCCTGTCTGTTGGGTTTAGGGTTCATTTGTTGTTGTCTCTCAAATTCTTTTAGCTGTAGTCGTAGATCATTTATTTGTTCTCTTTCTGTTTGTTGTTTTTTCTTAATGTGGGCACTTAGGGCTATAAATTTCCCTCTTAGGGCTGATTTTAATGTCTCCCACAGGTTTTATTATGTTGTATTTTCGTTTTCATTTAGTTCCAGGAATGCTTTTATTTCATTGTTTATTTCTTCATTGACCCATTTATAATTTATAATACTGAATACAGTATTGTATTGTTTACTCTCCATGAGTTCTTATAGTTAGTAGGGCTTATCCTGGTGCTAATATTGAGCTTTATTGCACTGTGGTCTGATAGAATGCACGAAATAATTTCAGTTCTTTTGTATTTGTTGATATTTATTTTGTGTCCCAATATGTGGTCGATTTTAGAGAATGTTCTGTGGGCCACTGAGTAGAAAGTACATTCTCTGGTGTTTGGATGGAATATTCTGTAGATATTTGTGAAGTCCATTTAGTGTATTATATTGTTCAGTTCTGATGTGTCTCTGTTTATTTTTTGTCCAGTTGACCTAACCAAGGGACTCAGTGGGGTATTGAAGTCTCCCACTATTAGTGTGCTGAGATTAATCTGTGTCTTGACATCCTGAAGGATTTTGTTTATAAAGTTCAGTGCACCAGAGTTTGGTGCATAAACATTTAAGCTTGTGAAATCTTCCTGGTTAATTGGTCCGTTGATAAGGATATAAGGCGCCTCTGTCTTTTCTGATTAATTTTACTCTGTGGTCTATTTTGTCTTATATTAGAATAGCAACTCCTGCTTGATTTTTGGTACCATTTGCTTAGAATATTTTTTTCCATCTTTTCACTCTAAGGTGGTGTCTGTCCTTGAGGGTGAGATGGGTTTCTTGTAAGTGGCATATAGATGGATTCTGTTTCTTAATCTATTCTCCCCACCCAGACTACACCTGGTCACCAAATGTGCACGCTGCTGTCTGTCCTTCTATCCATGCACACAGTTCTTCTCTATGGTTCTAGACATGGGAGGTGGATCTCATGGCTGGGCAGCAATTCTGCACTCAGGACTCCACCTGGTCACTGAATGTGCATGCCGTTGTCTGTCCCTTTGTCCACCTCAGTCTTTATCACCTTTATACCCATTACTCCCTTGGCACCCTCCCACAGCTGTTCCCATCATCCCCTCAGGTTTTCACACATTCTGTCATTTGTGCTGGGGTCTATTGTGTGAAAATACTCTCCCTACCTACTTAGTGCCAGCTCATCTCCTGAGCTCTAGTCACCCTTTCCATGGTCTAAAGAAGGCCAGTTCTTCCTCACTCAACTATAATCTGCTGCCAAATGGGAGTCTGCTACCCATTTCTGAAGTTCTGTGCTGGGTTTTTGTCTGCCTGAGCTTGCCTGGATCTTGTTCATGCTGATACCAATGCTTAGGCTCATGTGAAAGGGGTTCCCAGAAGCATGTAAGATTCATTTCCAGTTGGTCTTGCACCACCTCTCTGGCTCTTACAATCTTTATGCCCCCTTCTTCCACATGTTTCCTGAGCCTTGGGTGGGTGAAGCTGAATATAGTTGACCTGTCATGGAACTACACTTTGTAGAATCCTGATATCCATGGTTTGGCCATTCATCCCCTTTCTAGTTCCTGGCATCTTGGTGGATGGGACAGCTTCCGTAACAAGATGACGTTAATTAATGCCTTCTTGGTTACTTGCTGTATGTTGTGTGGGGCTTATGTTTAGAGGTTGCATTGTAGATGTGTCTTCTAGGCGTGAGCAATTCACAGACAATGTCTGTGTGTGTTCAATTGTGGGACTCTGTATTATTCTTCATCTGGTGAAAAAGAAGCTTTTTATTTAAGTGGTGTCTGGGATATTTGTCTGTAAATATAAGGATGCTTATTTTGCAATTAGTAAGATGTTACCTTCACCAAATGATATTTCAACCTTGGGGATTTCTCTAGGATCTATGGCCTCTCCGGTTGTGTGCATCTGGCTATGTTTACAGTAGGACAAATGAGTTTCCTCTCCCTGAGTGTGCTTTAGGACCAATTAGTTAGTCATTGATTTCCCTCAAGATAAAATTGGAAACTCTGTACCCATGTAGTATGATATTCTGGTCATTGATGTGGATGTTTGGTGTTAAACATCCACATCAATGACCAGAATATCTTAAAGCTGGTGTTAGATCATTGATGCTCTCCCTTAGAAGATTTCATAGTGCTCTCCAAAGATATGAGAGCTAAACTTCAGAGGATGTGGTGTCACTGCCGGGATTTGTGGCGGGGCCCACTTAATCCTAGGATGACCCATGTGGAAAGCCCACGCAGGAAAACACACCACATGTAGGCAGGTTGAGGTTCAAATGCAGAGAGAGATTTTATTCCAACATGTCTGCTTAAATATCCATCATGACTCAATTCTCAGGGCCCAATGCTAAATCTTTTCATCACTACATTCCACCCCATGGGTGTGGCCAGGGAGGTACCATTGGCTTAGAATCCAACCCATCTAACTAAGCTTTCCCACATCTCACCCTTTTAATTTAATTTTTTTTAAAATTTTTCTGAGAGGCAGGGGAGCCCATGGGTGAGGCTAACAACCCAAAGGAACCTGAGTTTTAAATAGCCAGCTGATCAAGCCTGTTTTGAGTGCTAGGCAGTAGGGGACAGGTCAGACCTTACACTTTATTTTCACACTAAGGCCAATTAATATCTGAAAATCCCAACCATGAAGTAAGCTGATTGTCAAGCATAAGCAATGAATGTAAGTAACATTCATGTAAAACCAATTAGGAAGTATCTATGTTCATATTTTGAATAACCCAAGGTTCCCATAGTCCAATTGGAGAAGCTTGTATGCACAAGCATGTTGATCAAATAGGAGTCCAGTCTATATTGGTGTAGTCTCACAATTCACCCCAATCTCTCCACAGCCCTTACATTCTACCAAGCTTCCTCTTCCTCAAGTTGTTCCCTAGGCTTTGGAAAAGGGGCACAAGTGGGTGAGAAGCAAACCAGTCTGTTTTCTCTAGAGATGTCATTTTGGACTCTAGTCAGGTTGTTCCCCTTCATGGGATGACAGCTTATCCAGGTACCCTTTTAATCATACTAACAAAGCACAAGCAATTAGATGTACAGGCATTTAAACAATATTATTATGGAAAGTTAAGCTGTGAGCACAGACACAGATGTTTGGATGGTATGCTAATCCACAAACTGTGATTTCTCTATAAAGGGTGACAAGTTCTTATTGTGGCTTATAACATCTCCTAACCACTAGAGGACATAATCTTATGGCATAAACCATGAATTATTCCTCCAAGGAGAGAGCTAATAGCCAATTAGATTTGGGATATATATAGACACATGGCTGCCACTGTTGCACAGTATCTCCAGGCAGTTGAGGTGTAGCTGATACTGACAGAGGAGTCTTGCTTGACTCAAGGAGACTAATATTTTGCTTTACTGCACTAGTGGCCTTTGATAACGCTCTCTGGATTTTAGAGGCCAACTGCACATTAGCAAGTGACATCTTAAAGCATTTTTTTATGCTTACACCAGGTCTTCGACAACAGGGACTTACCACATTTCTCCTTGCAGATATCCTATTTTTATAGGCAAAAGGCCTTTATAATTTGGGGGGCTTGAATCCCCCAGCCAACATCTCCTTGGCAAAATAATCCATTGCTGATATCAGAGCTCTCCTGTATTAATATATTTTGCTTAGTTACACAGCTTACAAAGACTCTACTATTATATTTGGCTATAGTTAGGGAATGACTTCATTACCATCATGTTTGTCTTTTTCCTTTAAAAGGGAAGAGGTAGGAAGCTTTCTCAGCATCTGGAAGGTAAACTTCATTAGAGCACATTATAAACAGCTATCCCAAATAGAATTCAGAGAGATACTCAGTGTCTGTGACTCAGGCAATCTGAGGTTCCTCTTTCTTTAATGTCCAGAAGGGTCAGCCTCTCTGCTGGCATTTCCCAGTCCGTCCTGCTCAGCCACAAGTTGTACATTTTCAGGCATTTAAGTTGGTGTTTTTACCTGTGGGAACATACAAATCTCCTCCCATTGTTAGTTTCAAGACCTCAAAATTGAAAATTTATCAAAAGGTTTGGAATACAGAAGGAATATTATACCACCTCGCTCTTTTTGTTTTTTATTAAATCTTTATGATTTGACATATAGATGCCTAAGTTGTCCTACAAGTAAAGGAAAAATTTTACAAAGTGATACTGTATAACACAGAAAAATATAGAGACCATTTGTGTACCTTAACCCCAAAATTATTGTTGGAAATTCAATACAGATTACAAATAAAACAATTAACATTTTAGATTCCCAATTAGTTCAAATGTATTACCATTTTAAACTGTAAACCTTACAAAGTGGATTTTAATAACTATCTTCCTCCAAGCTCTTGACCTTCTCCAGGCCTGGCATGAAAACCTGCTTTAAAAATTTTTCAATGTCTAGTTCTTAATAAATTTTTTTTACAGTTCTTATGCCCATCAGTTAATCAAAGAATGGCTGGATATGTCCCATGAGATGTTGTTACCATCATAAGCATCTTGATATTTTTGTTGTTTTTTGTTTTTGTGGGAGCTTCTAGGAAGCTTCCTTTGTCACGAACAGGTGCAACGCAGTCTTGCTAAGGAGAGAGGGACACACAGTGCCCACTTTGTGGACAGTGTGGGGAACTGGCCTCATTGCGTAGAGGACAGTTGGTCACTTCTGTGACCTGACTGGAGAGGTATCTTCCTACTCGGGTCCTTGGCCTGGGACAATGAAACACGTACCCCACTCTTGGCCAAAACTTTCCACCTGCCCAAGTCCAGGACAGGAATTTCACACCAGCTATTCAGGTTGGTGGTCCGCAATGGGAGCCTTTTTCCAAACCAACTGGTCACCCACAGGCCTCAACACTAGCTACCTACTGGTCATCTGAACAAAATGCAAGCTTAGCCTGTATGAGTGCAAAAAATTAAAAAATGGCGGCCATGAATTCCGCAATGATGTTAATCGGAATTCAATTTTTTTTTTTTTTTTTTGCTTTTCGAGACAGGGTCTCCCTGTAGCCCCAGCTGTCCTGAAACTCTCTCTGTAGACCAGGCTGGCCTTGAACTCACAAAGATTCTCCTGCCTCTGCCTTCCAAGTGCTAAGATTAAAGGAGTGCACCACCACGCCTGGTAAATTCAAATTTTTTTATTTTCTAAATTTTGAATTTTTATACCTTTTATTTTTTATTCCCAAATACCCAAAAACTTATTAACACTTTAATACAATGAAAACCTGGTTGCATCTTTGTTTTAGATGCAACCAGGTTTTCATTGTATTAGATGCCACCTACTGGTTATACCCTTCCTAAAGGGTATAACCAGTAGGTGGCAGTGTAGATCCATTATTTTAATATTTTTAATAGATAATCCATAACCTTTGTTGAAATTGAATTATGTTTTAGCTGTTTAATGTAAATTTGCGTCTTGAGAAGGAAGGGCCATGTTCCAACTCAGAGGCAATGTTTTTACTGGTATCATGGCTGTTAACATTAAAATATACTTAGAACACAAGTATACACATCCATACACACGTGTGCATGCACATACATACATACCCACATACATACATAAGAAAGATTTGTTAGGTTGACCTGTAAGAGAAGAAAGCCATATTGTTTGATGTCCAATGAAAAACATGAAATTTTTATAATTTGTTATAGGGTTATTTTTACATAATTAGAATAAATGTCTTATTAATGCATGAAACAGCTGAGATCCATATGCCACCTCTTGGGCCCATTTGCAACCATTTGCCTTCAATGAAATATACCTAAAGTTTACTATTCTTTCCCTATCCTGTCCCTTCTGGCTGTCCCTCTGTTATTTACAAATCTAAAGACTGAGGATTCCCAAAAGTAGACAGGCCAAAGTTGTTTATAGTTTTTAATCGATCCATCTTGTCTTGCTATTAAGGACTTTGGAAGAATAATAATAATTATCTACAATCACAACAATAACAACAATTATAACCATTATTATTATTAATTATCAATAATTATTAACCATTATTAGTCACAACAACAATTAATAATTATTATGAATAATAATTGTCAATAATAATAGCTAACAATAATGAACAATTTACCATTAGACTGAATTTCTATCAATTGTTATTAATAATTATATTTAACCACAATAACTATAACTATCAATAACAATTACTAATAATAATCAACAACAATCTATCATTAAACTGAATAATATGCATACTATAAACCCAATTAAAAATTGTTAACACTAAGGGGTATAAAACAAACATTTTCTATGAATTGAATCTATTTTGTTTATAGTCAGCTAAATAGATTTAAACCTGTAGGATTATAATTAATTAAAAGCAGGAACTCACATTCACTCACACATACACACAGCTTGAAGATGGGCTTAAAGAAACATAAAGCAGTTTTATTCAAAAATTTCTCATTTAAATTGAACCAAAATATCAATTTACGTTGTTAAAGAGACTTTTACCAATGGTTCTTAAAAAAAGGCAATTTATCGGAGCAAGTTTGTTTTGTTAGAACTTCAAGGCCTGTAAATTCTCCTGGAAATCCATCTATCTTGTTTCCAAAATGCTGAAATCAAAAGGATGTTACTTAAATTAAAAATTTAGTGGGCACGATTTAGATACCATGTGCTGAATCCGCAAGCTGGTATACATGCACAGCAGGCAGGCTTATGGCACCAGGCCAGAGCTCAGACCACGTGTGATCTAGAATTCTGTGAGAAGAGATTTTTAAGGTGAAACACATTTAAAAGGAGCAAGATAAAATTAAATCAACCATATCTAGGGTACCCGGGGGTTAAGTAAAAATATTACACTTTAAGTTAAACATGCTGAAATGGATTTGAATTACTGTTAACTAAATCCCAACTTTGGATCTACAAATAGCCTGCAGGTTTTAGGTAAGAAGAGTTAGATTTAGAAAAAAACATAAGAAGATAAGAGAGCAACACACTTTTATCCAAAAACAGATTTTGGATACAAAATTTAAGAGAAAAATGGCTAAGGCTGGAAGAGGATGCTCTTGGAAGAGGGCAGTTTCCGTGAAAGGTCTTAATTTGCAACAGAAAAAAGTGGGCTCAGGTCTAGGAGAGCTACCAGGAGAAAATTTACATATGAACAAGATTGGAATTGAACTTGAGTAGCTGGTTCCTCAGTCTTTCTTTGGGAGATGGAATTTAAAAACAGAAAGTTTTTTAGACCTGTAGAATTATGAAAAATTGTTTTAAGGCCAAACATAACTGCTAAGGCTTAATATTAAATTCAGCCTTGAGGTCACTGTATCTTATTATTTTTGAGGCTATTGTGAGTGGGAATGTCTTCTTGTATTCCTTCTCCACATGTTTATTGTCAGTGTAAAGAAAGGCTACTGATTTTTCTAGGTTGATTTTGTAGCCCGATACTTAACTAAAACTCTTAATCGTTTCTAGAAGTTTTCTGGTGGAGTTTTTAGCATCCCTTAGGTAAACTATCATATCATCTGCAAAAAGGGATAGCTTAACTTCTTTTTTTCCGATAAATACTCCTTTAATTTCCTTCTATTGTCTTATTGCCCTACCAAGTGTTTCAAGCACTATGTTGAAGAGGAGTGGTGATAGGGGGCAGCCTTGCCAGGTTCCCGCCTTTAAGGGACATGGTTCCAATTTTTCTCCATTTAGGATGATGTTGGCAGTGGGTTTGCTATATATGGCTTTGATCATGTTGAGGAATGTTCCTTTCAGTCCTATTCTCTCTAGGACTTTAAACATGAAGGGATGTTGGATCTCGTCAAAGGCTTTTTCTGCATGAATTGAGATGATCATGTGGTTTTTGTCTTTCAGTCCATTTATGAGTTTTATGATATTTATTGATTTATATATGTTGAACCATCCCTGCATCTCTGGTATGAATCCAACTTGATCATGATGGATGATCTTTTTGATGTGGGTTTGTATGCAATTTGCAAGCATTTTGTTGAGAAATTTTGCATCTATGTTCGTTAGTGAGATGGGTCTATTTTGTGCTTGCATCTTTGCATGGCTTTTCTGCTTGCATCTTTGCATGGCTTTGGTATTAGAGTGATGCTGGCTTCATAGAAGGACTTTGGGAGAATTCCCTCTTTTTGTATCCTTCTAAACAGTTTGAGTAGCAATGGTTGTAGGACCTCTTTAAATGTTTTATAGGATTCTGCCATGAAACCATCTGGACTGGGGCTTTTTTTAGTTGGGAGGTTTTTAATTACATCTTCAATTTCCTCTAATATCATGGATCTATTAAAACTGTCACTCTCTTCTTGGTTAAGCTTTGTTGGTTCCCAGGATTTCAGATATTCATCCATTTCTCTTAGGTTTTCAAATTCAGTGGAGTATAGATTTTTGAAGTATTCCTGTATGATTGTCTGGATTTTTTCTTTGTCTGTTGTGATGTTTCCCCTTTCATCACTAATACTATTGATTTGGAGTTGCTCACACTTTTTTTGGTTAAGTGGGCTAGAGGTCTGTCTATTTTGTTTATTTTTTCAAAGAACCAGCTTTTGGATTTGGTGATTTTATGTATTGTTTTCTTTGTTTCTATTTCATTGATTTCTGCTCTGATTTTTGTTATTTCTTCCTGTCTGTTGGGTTTAGGGTTCATTTGTTGTTGTCTCTCAAGTGTTTTTAGCTGCAGTGTCAGGTAGTTTATTTGTTCCCTTTCTGTTTTTTTGATGTGGGCACTTAAGGCTATAAATTTCCCTCTCAAGACTTCCTTTAAAGTATCCCATAGGTTTTGTTGTGTTGTATTGTCTTTTTTGCTTGGTTTCATCAATACTTTTATTTCATTCTTTATTTCTTCCCTGACCCATTCATTGTTCAGGATTGTGTTGTTTAGTCTCCATGTGTTCTTGTAGCTAGTTGGACTTATTCTGGGGTTCATATTGAACTTTATTGCACTGTGGCCTGATAGAATGCATGGAATAATTTCTATCCTTTTGAATTTATTGAGGTTTCTTTTGTGCCCCAGTATGTGGTTGATTTTGGAGAATGATCAGTGAGATGCTGAGTAGAAAGTATATTCTCTGGTATTTGGGTGGAATAATCTGTAGATGTCTGTGAGGTTCAGTTGATGTATTGTATTGTTCAATTCTGATGCCTTGCTTTTAATTTTTGTCCTGTTGATCTATCCAAGGGGCTTAGTGGGGTGTCAAAGTCTCCCAATATTAGTGTGTTAGGATTAGTCTGTGTCTTGAGGTCCTACAGATTTGTGTTTATAAAGTTAGGTGCATCAGAGTTTGGTGCATAGATGTTTAGGATTGTGAAGTCTTCATGGTTCACTGTTCCTTTGATTAAGATGTAGTGGCCCTCTTTGTCTCTTCCAATTAAGTTAACTTTGAGATCTATTTTATCTCATATTAGAATAGCCACTCCAGCTTGTTTCTTGGTACCATTTACTTGGAATACATTTTTTCCATCCTTTCACTCTAAGGTGGTGTCTGCCCTTGAGGGTGAGATGGGTTTCTTGTAGACAGCATATAGAAGGATTCACTTTCCTATTCCATTTTCCCAGTCTATGCCTTTTGATTCGGGAGTTTATACCATTAGTATTTAATGTGATTATTGAGAAATGTGTGTTGCTTCTTTTCTTTTAATTTTATTCATTTTTGTATGTGTATGAATGTACTGTCTGCATGTTGGTCTGTGCACCCATGTCATGCAATGCTGCAGAGGTCAGAGGGTCTCGGATTCCCCTGGAACTGGAGTTCTCCTGGAATGGTGTTGCAGACGGTTCTCAGCCACCATGTGGGTGCTGAGGATCAAACCTGAGTCCTCTGCAAGAGCAGTCAGTGCTCTTAACTGCTAGGCTATCTCTCTACCTCCTATGTGTTGTTTCTTTTTACCTTATTTTTGGTTTGCATTCTTGGTCTAGGTTTATATTTACTCTGTTATGATTTTGTTACTTTCTCTCTTTGATTGCTTAGGGATACTTTCTCCTTTCCTCTGTTCTTTGGATTGCTTTGAGGATTTTCTGAAGTGTTGGTTTCTTAGACACGTATTCTTTCATCTTGTTCATGTCGTGAACGTTTCTTCTTTCTCCTTCAACTATGATTGACATTTTTGCTGGGTATAGTAGCCTAGGTTGGCATCTAAAGTCATTTAGTACAGGGAATATTTTGGTCCACATTCTTCTAGCTTTCATAGTTTGTGCTGAGAAGTCAGCTGTAATTCTGATGGGTTTCCCCTTATATGTTACTTGTTGTTTTTCTTTTGTGGCTTTCAGTATTTTGTCTTTGTTTTGAGCATCTAGTGCTTTAACAATTATACGGCATGGGGAATTTCTTTTCTGGTCTTGCCTGTTTGGTGTTCTATGTGCTTCTAGTATTTGTATGGGTTTGTCTTTTTTCAGTTTGGGGAAATTTTCTTCTATTATCCTTTTGAAGACCTGGTCAATAGTGTTGTCTTGGGATTCTTCTCATTCCTCTATCCCTATGATGCAGAGGTTTGGATTTTTCATAGTGTCCCACATTTCTTGGTTGTTCCACTCTTGTGCTTTTTAAAATTTTTCATAATCTTTACTTGAGCATTCTAGTTGGACCATGTTATCCTGCATGTCTGATATTCTTTTTTCTGATTCTTCTATTCTGCTTCTGAGGCTTTTTCCCATCCTTTCCTGTTGATTGGATAAATGTTCAATTTCCTTTTTCATTTCCTCCTGTGATTTCTTTAGGGTTTCCACTTCTTGAGCCTGTCATTCTCATCTTGTAGGTCCTTGGTTCGTTGGTCACTTTCTTTTTCCCTTTCAGCCGGGGATCTTTTCGGCATTTCCACTTCCTTCTGGAGTTTGTAATTTTCTCCCTTCAGTTCTGTCTAACGTTTGTCACTATCTCCCTCTAGGTCCTTCGTGAGTTTTTCAATCTCCCCCCTTAGTTCTTTCCAATGATTATCATTATCAGCCTCTTGGTGCTTCTTAAGTTTTTCATTCTTTTCCCTTATGTCTCTAATTTGTTTGAGTATGTCCACAATTGTTTTTCTAAAGTCCGTGTCTTGGTTTCCTTCCAGGGAGATCTCATTGTCGGAGGCTTCTGTAGGGTTGGTAGAGTTCAGTGTGGGATTTATTATGAGATTTTCCCATGTTGGTTTTTTGTGTGTCATTGGCATGTGGATTCTTTTGTTTATTTGTTTCTTTGTGTTCTGGAGCCTCAACGTTGGCTGCACAGCTAGATCCTCTGCACCACCACTTCCCAAGGCTGGTCTTTTGCAGGTTGGTGTTGGGCAGGATACGGGTGAAGCCTGCTTGTCCAGTGGGGTGCAAGCTGGTCTTGTGCTGTGTGGAACACAGGTAGCTCCGACACTGTAGCACGCTGGGGCCAGAAGGTTGGAATGTTCCCAGGCGATACCAGGCCTCTATGGGGCACAGGGGTGCCCAAAGTCCCCAGGAAGGCAGCCCTCACCTGGTCTTTTGCAGGTTGGCATTCTGCAGGACAGGGGTGAAGTCTGCTTGCCCACGCTTGTCTTGCGCTCTGTGGAGCACAATGAAGTCAGGGTTCCCAGATCCAAAAGCTTCCCAAAGACCAGCTCTGAACACTGTTACAATGGGAACCAAGCTTGCAACAGATAAGCCTTTCCATCAGACACTTGTCTACACCACAACTTAAAGTGTTCTGATTATATTCACTTAGTTCTATTTAATGATTTTTATTTACTTTGTGTTTCTATTACTTATTAGCATACTTGATTAGGTCTCATAGTCTGTATTATTTTACTCAAACATTCATCATATATGTATTTAAAGGTAGTATATGTACTATACACTGCTCTTAGTCCTTGTCATATAGCCATGAAAATGACATAGAAGTTCTCATCTCTTGTATAGTTTATGCTATAAACTTAAAAATGTAAACATTTCATATATATGCATACATGAATCCCATGGATAGATGGTATAAAAACGACAGAATGGGCAGTACTGAGGTATGCTTTTTGTAGAGAGGAGAAAATAATTTTTTGTAAAATTTTAATTGAATTTTCATGTATTTCCTACAGAACATCTTAATCATCTTTATATGCCCTTACCCACTGGTACCCTCCCATTGCCCATCCCCCCATATTTTTAAACAAAATCCTAGAAGGAATTGAGGGAGGCAGCTAAATAACCAAAAGTCTAAGAGGATTATTAGATTCATCAAGATAACATGTTTTATGAAGATAATACTGAAGTTGCCAATACATAACTCAATTATGAGATGGTTCATATTTTTAAAACATGTTTTAGTGGCTATTACATACATGATTAAAACGTTTGCAGTGTTTTAGTGTTTCAGGGTAGAAATGCATTTCATAGAAATGCATGCTCCACTTTATACCTGCTTTAGGTTTTTCCCGTTGAATTCCTAAAATGAAGCAAATTTTAATTTTTCATTATATTAAAATGTTAAACTTTGTATTTCATTAAGATTTATGAGGAAAATGGCACAAAACAAATTCTGATATGATTTCAGCTAAATTTGAAAATCAGTTTAAGAATTGGAAAAGTGAGTGATTTTTAGGGGATGTCTCTATGACTGACCTTGGTCTTTCCAAAAAAAAGGTAATGCTGACCTAGTTCCATTCTTTTCGTCTCACAGGATTGGTAGGCTGCTGGGTCAGTGGATGGGTGGAGATAAGACTTACATGGATTTCTTAAAGTAATGGAAAATTCCTTTAAACTTATGGAGAGATATTGGCTTGGCGCTAGTTACACTTATGCTTCATGCTAACTGGTTGGTAAAGCACATTCCAGATGTCTACTTAAGAGGTAAAAGTTGGGTGGAGGAAAGTTTCTGGTGCTGTCTTCTTCCTGTATATTTCAACAATTTTACCAGTGACCTAAATGAATGAATTTCATAGCCAAATTCACTATGTTAGAATTATACAGTTGAGTAACAGAATGAAGTTTCACAGGAACAAACATTTAAATTTTGGTTTTAGGTCCACCCTGCAAATATCAGTTGCAATAAACGTAGAATTTGGAAGTTTTGTTAGACATAGCAAGTATAGAAAGGGATTTTTTTTCAGTGTGGTAGAATAATATAATGTGGTTGCAAAAATTGTCACCTTGAGCTAGACAGAATTATGTCTAGGATAGAGTGCTTCATTTTTTAATCTATTTGCTTTAGTCAACTCACATGTCATTTTTTTCCATGTATGAAGCTATATTTTTAAATATATTAAAAATAAGTTGAGGTAGTGAAATAAATGGAAAGAGTATTAATAGTATTTTCAAGACAAGGAAAGAGAAGACCGGAAATCTGTTAGGTGTGAAAAATAACAAGTAGGAACTGGATGACACCTGATTTAAGCTTAACATACTGTGTCCTGAGGATATATTGCTTCCAAGAGTGACTATGTTAATTTTTTGAGTCTGCTGTAACCAAGTACCACAGCTGGGTGTATTAGTCAATGTTTTCTAAAGAAAGAGAATCAGTAGAATATTTATGTATGAATATATCTATATCTATATCTTTATATATGGATCATGGATTTATTAGATTATCTCACAGGACAGAGTCCAAGTAGTCTAACAATGGCTGCACACAGTGGAGAGGGCTGAGAATCTGGTAGTAGCTCAGTCCATGAGGCTGGATATCTCAGTAGTCTCTCTGGTGCAGAAGGTCTGATGGATTCCAGGAGATCTGCTAGTCTTCAGTCTATGGTGAAATCTGAGGAGTTGGCTATAGCAGAAAGACAACCTCACTAGTGAGAGAGAGAGCAAGGGGCAAAAAGCAAGGGCTCCCTTCGTCAAGGCCTCTTATACGGGCTGCCATCACAAGGTAACGCCCACAATTCGGGTGGGTCTTCTAACTTCAAATGATCCAACCAGAAGATCTCTCACTCATTTTAGCTAATCCCAGATCCAGTCAAGTTGAGACCCAGGATTAGCCACCACACTGGGAGTTTTAAACAATAGAGTTTTGGAGGCCAATTTTTTAAAAATATTTTTATTGATGTTTTGTGTATTTCAGACATCATTTTTCAGTTCAGTTTGGGCATATTCCCTTTTCCATTCCCCTCACCCCACCCCAGATCATGCTAGAAATTTGAGGTCAAAGTTTTGATAGATTTGTTTCCTTCAGAAAGCTATGTGGGAGCATCTGTCTTGTCTGTTTTTCCCATCTTCCAGTAGTTTGAGAAACATTTTTGAATGTCATTGGATTGTAGACACATCTTTTTTTTTTTAATGCAAAGAGTATTTTTAATTTAAGCTGAGCTTGGACCTCCACCCCACTGACAGCATGATGGGAGAAGCTGTCCTGAAGCTCAGGGGGGAGGGTCTTTTTCAAAGGAAAAACTGCAAATGGGGAATTTTCCAGTTTTGGCATTTTGTTATTGATTCATAGCGACTGAGAAAGCATGATTTTTTGGACTGATAGGTTGGGGCCACCTGGCAGCTTTGGTGGCGCCATGGTGGGGATGGATTTTACTCACTGAGTACATCCTGGCAGAAGAGCAAACA
Source organism: Rhizomys pruinosus (assembly GCA_009823505.1). NCBI lineage: Eukaryota > Metazoa > Chordata > Mammalia > Rodentia > Spalacidae > Rhizomys > Rhizomys pruinosus. The sequence continues at coordinate 1,425,229 of VZQC01005265.1, read as the reverse complement.
TGTTTAACCAATGGCCATTCCCTGTTAGTTATTTTCAACAATCAACCTTTGGTCCTCCCCTGTTAGCTATTGAGATATTCTATGATATGTGTATGCATGTATGTTTGTATGTGTGTATGTGTATACTTATGTATATCTAAAACTATGTATATATATATGTATATATATAAAAGAATATAAAGTTATGCTTCTTTTTACCTGCATGCAAATTTACAGTTAAAATGTGAATCTCTAAATATGTTTTATAATTAACCTATAGTTTATTTTCAGAATTTGTAATTTTGATTTATGTATATATATGCATATTTTGGAATAATATAAATTTAATGGGAACCAAAAAAGAGAGAAAAACCTATTCAAAGAACTGACCAAAACAGTAAATGTGCGCATCGAAAGGGTTATAAAAGACTGAGAAAAAGATTCAAGATAGGACTTAACATATATGACAGAATCCATGAGCTCTGGTGGGAAGTGGGAGGGCATGGGGGTGGGCATGGATGGGGGAATGAGTCTAAATTCAGTTATAGACACATCTTAACATCTACTTTCATATTTACATCTTTTTTAGGCATGCAAGTCTCCAATTTTGTCCCTTTTATGAGGATACAAATCCTATTTGTAAAGATGATTTAAGATAATGTCTCACTGTACGATAATATGGCCACTTCCCATAATACAACCTTCTGTACTGTAGGTCCAAATTCAGTCATGTGAATTTGAAGTAATAGAGGGTAGAAATTCAACATTTGAGATCACAGGTAATGTTCTTCAACCCATAACAGTGACTAATAATAATTCATGGTCTTCCAAGGTTAAAAACCTGTACGTGAGATTCAGGGACATTGTTATTCTTTTAATCCTAGGATCAAAATGAATGAAATAAACTGATATACTCTCTTTGTCTCTGACTCTCTCTCCATTTGATATTGATGAAGGTATTGAAAAGCTTAAAGCATCTGTAAAATATCTTTAATAGTTAAAATCTTCTATACTTTATCACTTGCTAGATGATATTAAACTCTTATGATACTTATAAATCATTTTTATGATATACAAGTATATTGTGTCTGATATAGAGCTTTTATCAAATATGACTTGACATATTTACTCTTTCTGTTTTCAATTCTTTCCTTGACTACAATTCCTCCTAAAGTATATGTTTCTGATATTATAATATAACTGTGTTTTAACTGAACATTACAAAACTGAATATTCTTTGAGAAATAAAGTAACTGTTTCTAGAAAAATAAAGTTCAAACTTACATCATGAAGGTAAATTCTGCTTAAAAACATTGCAAAATTAGAGGTAATGACACAAAAATTCTGGCAAAAAATAGCAAATTGTGAGATATACATTCACTGACTTTCAATGTCTTCTTTCTTCCTTAAAAAAATAAAATAAGGTAGAACCTTTAGAAGATGAATTATAAGAGTGACTTACTTAATAAAGATAATGGAAGAAAGCAATTGATGGGTATATTCAGAATATCAAATGATAAAGAGTATGTTTACATTCATTTATGGATTTTGAGTTAAAATAAAATGTTTATAATACATTCCTGATATATTTTTCAGCTAGGCAGAAGTGAAGATTTAGCATTGAATAAAAAAACTAGCAAGTCAGTCAGTCACACTTAATAGTATTCTTTTTACTTTTTTGTCATTCTTGGGCTTGAGTTGTTTAGTTTCAGTCATGAACAGCATGAAACAAACTCCAGTTATAGCATTCATATCACATTTCCTTAAAATGCTAGTGAGATTCTAGAAAACTGTCTTTTGCTGTTTGCTTTATAGATTTATGAGCTTTGTATCTGAGTCATAATTATTTTCAACTTTTATCATTCCATTTTAATGCATCAGATATTTGACAAGAAAAACTACAATTCAGTAGACAGCTTTATTCTCTTTTTTTTTTTTTAATTTTTTTTAAAATTTATTTTCGGTATGTGTATCAATGTACTGTCTGCATGCAGGTTTGTGCACCCGTGTCGTGCAATGCCGCGGAGGTCAGAAGAGGGTCTCAGATTCCCCTGGAACTGGAGTTCTCCTGGAATTGGAGTTTCAGACGGCTCTCGGCCGCCATGTGGGTGCTGGGGATCGAACCCGGGTCCTCTGTAAGAGCGGTCGGTGCTCTTAACCACTAGGCCATCTCTCCAGCCCCAGCTTTATTCTCTTTTAAAAGAAACTGAAAGTTGTTCCAATTGAAACCCCAAATCAAATGTGCTGGTATCACATCATTCACTTTGGACAGAGCAATGCATTCATTCACTGGGTCAGTTCAATTTGATACTTCTGGATAAGGGTATCTACCTTCAAACCTCAAAGCAGTTAAAAATAGAGCATCCTGTTTGCTTTTGATAAGACTGATCAAAAGAGTGATAAGAGTAATCACTACTTAGAATCCTATTAACAAACACTTTCCATTTATTTAATCTCTAAGGAGAATTTAGGTTGTTTATATAGTGAAATCCATTTGATTCTAGGATTTATTATAAGCATTCTACAGTCAAACAAAGGATATTAAGACAATGAGTGTGAAGAAAAATAATAAAGGCAACATTTACATGGTGCCTGTTACTTCAAAATACTTTTGTAGTGGTTTAGTAACTTAATCTTCCTTACTGCTTTAGGAGGCAGGTACTATTATTATTCTTATTTTTGTAGATAAGGAAACAAAGACAAAAAGACATTGAATATTTTTTTCCAAGATTATATACCAGGAAAGGCATTGAAATGCGGGAATTAACAAGATGATTTCACAAATTACACTTTTTGGTAAGTAGAAGAAGTCAAATGTTAAATAGAATTCACATCAGTAAGAAGAATATAGATGCCTAATACAGTTTACAAAAGACGGCTGCATGCACACTCTCTTGGACCTAAGTAGCAACCAGACAGACTGCTCTGAGTGGATCTGTTCACAAGATTGAGACTTATCTGGGCAGCTTCCCTCCCAGATAGTTCGATAGTCCAATTAAAATACACACACACACACACACACACACACACACACACACACAGTCCTTGGATACCGATGGGTACCTGGTATGTCCTGATCCTCATGTACTCCTCAGACACTGATAACTTCCTGGCTCTCCATCAGGCATATTGAGCTACAATTTCTTTGGCCAACACTCATTCATAGCCCATGGAACTGGCTTTGATCTCTTCCTCGATTATTGTCACAGCAACAACTTGCTTAGTTAAGACTACAGAAGTATCCTTAGTATCCTTACTCTAATGACCCATGTCAACTGAGTGATACTCTGTACCTCTAGTTGAGTACAACATGGCCAAATTTTCAGCAAAGCTGTTCTAAGAGAGCTAATTCCAGCTGAGCCAGTAAGATAATATCCATAGCTCTTTGCATTGGTGATCACAGCTAAATAAACCACAAGAACACTGCACTCTTGCACTCAATGAAGTCAAAATTGACAAAAGTTTACAAAATTTTCACTCTGACATCTTTAGTAGAGAGTATTTTGGCATCCCCCTCCCTAACCCCCCTCCCCAGGATTCTGGGATAAACCAGTGCTCCTGAAAATTACCCTTGGCCTTTGTCAAGGCCTGGTTTAAGATTTGATGCCCAGAGCCACCAGGGGCCTCAGCTCACCACCCACTGCCAAGGTGTGGGAGGGTGAAACCCAAGCCCTGCCAATACTGCCATGCCTTGTTTCCTGAGTTGTTGCCCCTGGTCTCCTTCCTAACCCGGTCTTTTCTCTGCTGATTCAACTAGAACTGGAAGCTGCTGCTTGGACCACAAGAATGGAAGGGTTTGGCTAACTCCATATCTCAAATAAAATTGTTTAGCTGAAAAAAAAGAAAATATTCTATGTTCAAAATCACCCTATAAAATTGGTAAAGACAACTGGTCTACCAGATGTGCAAAAAGAGGGTGAAGAGAAAAATGAAATAAAAGGTAATATGATGGGGCACAATTCTTTGTAGCAGTGGACCTCAAAGAAAAGCAAACCAATTAATTACCTAGAAAAGAGTTCAAAACTATGTTTTTTAAAAATTAGTGTAATGCAAAATAAAAAGTTTCATTATGGCATTTTCCTAAATGTGTATAAAATCCTTTGGTCATTCTCACCCCCAGTATCCTCTACTATTTATTACTCACAGGATTTCTGGCATCTCCCTTCCTCTTCTGAAATAGTTGGTCTTCTAACGTTCATGTATTTTTCATTTTTAAAATCTGAATCTGACTTATTTTTTTTAGCACGATGAGAATATTGGATGAGAAAGTTGATTTTCTTTAAGGAGTGGTGCTAGACAGGCTGAACAGGCTCCAGTGGATGACTTCAAACTGAGGGACATCTGAGGACATAAACTTAGCTCAATAGGCCTTAACATATATGACAGAGTGTGTGAAATTCTGTGGGTGGGCTATGGGGAGGTTGCAGACTAACACACAAAATGCAAACAATTCAGTTAAAATGTGCATTAAAATCAAAACAAAAGAGAATACAAATAACATCTCAGCAAAATTTGAAAAATAATTGTAAGATAAATGAGAAATGCTAGAAGGATTTGGAGATCATTAAAAAGTACTAAACAGAAATAACTCAAGGAAGAGCCTCAAGAATGGACTAGGTTAAGCAGAAGAATTTGAGTTTCATGACTTAAAATAACCAATAAGAATAAAAATTTTAGAAAGCCTATGAAACATATGACACAAAGTTAAGCAAACATTTGCAATATTGGTTTAGCATGGGATGAAAGAAGGCAAACTCCTGAATGAAAATAATAACTGAAAACTCTGCACCTCTAGAGAATGTTATGGATGTCGAGATTCAGGGGGATTAACAAAAGCAACCAGAATTTTTCTCTTAGGTGTGTTAAAGCCAAACTGTCAAATATTTCAAAGAAAGAACTCTGAAAATAAAATCATAAAGCCACAAATTCTCATTAGACTAACATCAGATTTCTCATCAGAAACAATATAGAAAAATTTTCCAATCTTCTGAAAAGAAAAAAAAAAGCCATTCAAAAATATTATACCCAGTAAAGCTACCCCTCGGCATAAGATAAACAATCTTTCCAAGATAAATAAAAGCTAAAAGAATTCATTATTATCACACCAGCCTTAAAAATGCTTAAAGGAGTCCTAAAATGTAAGTGAAAGGATGCCAACTAACATTATGAAATCACAAAAGTACACAATTCACTAATAAAGCATGGATACAATACAGAAAGAGAAAATAAGGACATCATACCAAATCAAAAAACAACTAAACCACTAAGATGAACAAGAGGAAAAATATACAGAAGAACTAGTAAGAACTCTAGGGATATAAGAATAACCATGAATATAAACAGTTTAAGACCCATAATTAAAATATTTAAACTGTTATGAATATAATGTTTTGAATCCCCAAAATATACTGCCTCCACATCATGCAGTTCCCTGGTAAAGACACATATACTGGAAGAGAAAGAAGACATGAAAATAGAAACCAAAACAAGAAGAAGTAGCTGTCCATAGATAAAAATATATTTTAAATGAAAAATGTCAAAAGAGAAAAGAAGGCCACCATATAATTGATGAAAGGCTGATGATCACTTTTCTCTCTAGCAGGATGCAGAGTCATCTTCTAGCACTATGAAAGCTAATCAGCTTTCATGGAGATGAAGCTTTGAGGTCAGCACTACCTTGATTTCTCCTTGCTTTCTCTACAACTCATATGGGGTGTCTTCAGCAACAGGGTCTTACTGTCAACTTCTGGAAGACAACCAAGAGCAATGGCAATAGCCAATATTGTTTGAGACTCTTTGGGATTTTCCTGGTCAACAACTCCATAAATGGGAATCCGTTCTTAACATTGGGCTTGTTATTTTCTATCTTGTGGCATCCGGTAGGGTCACCAAATCTTGTTATAGGGTAATTCCATGTAAACTCCTTTAAATATATATATATATATATCTATAATATTATATATATATATTAAGCTTCTTTAAATGTGTATATATTTTAAGTAGCTTCTATAGTAATAGGCTTTTGTATGACATTTTCAAAAGGCCATTAGTATTAGTCATGTCCCTCCTATGGTCTGCCTTTCACTTCCTTCACCATTATTCCCCTTCCCCCTTTATATCACTGCATTTTATCTCTCCTTCCATTCCTGGTATGTGGACAGGGCAGCCAATGGACTTTGGCTTCCTGATGACAGTTCCCTGCTGCAACATAACTCATTCATCTGTATTAGCTACAATTCCCAGTATATTGCTCATATGAGTGAGAGCAGGAGAGACAAGGTCCTGGATGTTGAAAGCAGACAAAGGCTGGACTAGGCTTGCACAGAGAGCAGACAGGAGGAGGGTAAGCCCAGGAGTGATTAGCAGAGTGTGGCCAGGGAACCTGAGCACAAGCTCAAAGATCAGCCAGCCAAAAGAAATGAACCCTCTAGCTAGGGACATGGGGCTGCTACAAGTGTGCTGGGAAGCCAGCGTATAATCCTGATAGTACACAAAGGTCCTCAGATGGGCTGACTGTGCAGACTCCTTCAGAACTTGGGTTACTGAAATTTTAATGCATGGTTTACCAGAGTAAGATTGTAACTAGCGGGCAATGAGAGGATGTCAGACCAGGGAATTCTGTCAGACTCTAAGCTACTCTCAAGGGAATCTCTTTCACCTGGAAGGTCATACTGATTAAACTTGTTGAGTTACTGAGTGAACAATCCTACTTCCACTCGCCAAGACTCGTATAATGACAAACCAAGGGAAGAAAAAACGTATGATAACAATGAGAGAAAATGTTGACAAAGAGGATAAGCTTCTATTTGACATTATTGTTTTAAACTTCTTAGTTCAGTTTTTTCTTTATTTTTAATTTTTCCTTCACAATTTCATACTTCAATTATGACACTACTATGTTCTAATTTGTATTTGACTGGAAATCACTTTCATGACTGTCTCTTCTCTACACCTCTTAAGCAGTATTGATGTCTACATTTCTGTGTCTACAGTCCTCTCTGTAGAACCCTTCATACATCCCATCCATTTGCTTTCCTTCCCACTCCTTCTTTCTTTTCTCCTTTCTACATTCCTCATTTCAGTATTTAAATATTAACACACTTAGGTCTAAAAATTACTCATAAAGTACATTTTCCCTATTCCTAGTACCACTGCCTATGAACCTTTTTAAGGACACAGTAAAAATAAAAAAATAACACATTGACAAATGGAATGTCATGAAATTAAAAAGCCTCTTCATAGCAAGGCAAACCTTCACACAGTGAAAACACAGCTAGGAAAATGGGAGAAAAATCTTCCTCAACTGTACTTCAGACAATGGTTACCATCTAAAATATAGAAAGAATTGCAGAAAGTGAGCATCAAAAATGGGAAATCAATATACTGGCTAATAAACTGAGCAATGTTCCCGAAAGAAAAGGTGGTGTCAGTGAGCTTGGCACTACTGGGTCTTCATCTCCAATGGCTGGAGTGAGACCATTCTGTAATTAAACATTTACCTGCGCAGTACTGGGGAGCTTGGGGAGACTAGTACAATGCATAACAGTAGGCATTTCAAAAATACAAAGTAATTAAGCAATACTAAAAGCAGCACAAGAAAAATGTTATTTTATAAATATATATGCAGAAATATCAGAGTTACCCCCAGCCTTTACATAGCAACCATAAAGCCAGAAAAGCATTGAATGAAATATTTCAAGGTCTGAAAGGAAACAACTGAAGCAAGAATAATATACCCTGCAATGTTATTTTAAAATTTTTATTATTTCCATTTTATGTGCATGGGTGTATTGTCTGCATGTATTTAAGTATACTTGTGTGGCACAATGCCTGCAGAGGTTAGAAGAGGACATCAGATTCCCTGGAACTGTAGTTAGGGAAGGCTGTTAGCCACCATGTGGGTGCTGGAAATTGAACCTGGTTCCTTGGCAAGAGCAGCCAGTGCTCTCAACTGGTGAGCCATCTCTGCAGCCTCAGAGTTATCTTTTAAAATTGATGGAGAAGGTGCTGGAGAGATGGCTCTTCAATTAAGAACACATGCTGTTCTTCTGTAGGACTCAGGTTCCATGCCTAGCACCCACATGGGGATTAACAACTGTCCATAACTGTCCATAACTCCAGTTTCAAGGAATCTTACATCTTCTTCAGACCTCTATGGGCACTGCACACACATCATGCATATATATATATATATATATATAGTATGCCACATATATAATATATTAAATGTTGGCAAAATATCATATATGTAAATATAAATAAAATAAAATAGTTAAAAATTATAAATAAAATTGGAGAAATAGAGTATTTCAAGGCAAACCAAACTGAGGCAAAGTAAGACATTCAATCCAGGAGAGAAATGTATTAATTCAAAGCACTACTGAAAAAAAATACAATAAATACACACATGCATATACAGCTACAAAGTATAAATAACAACACACAACCCACAACACACACACATCATCACCAAGCACATGCACAACACACACATCTCTCTCACTACACACACACACACCACCACCACACATACACACACACACACGCACAGTGCCAGGCAGGAGAATCCACCCTGTGAGTTGTTAATCATGGTAGTCCAAAAAAACTCATAAAATTATTCAGGCTATTGCTATAGCCCTTGACTGCATCCCAGAATTTGAAGGTAAGACCCTATTGATGAAGGCAGGACAGACTTCAGACAGAGGATTTAGAGCAATCAACCTGGACCTGACCTGGAATCCTCTTCCCTGAAGACTAGCTCTCATGGTTATCAGAGGACACTACAATCTGTCAAGGGAGAAACCAGCTGTTAAGCATAATAAACAACAATGACTGGCTCAGCAAATAATAGCTATTGGCACAGTACTTCTACTTTTATCTTGGACATACTCAGAAGCTGTCTAATTGAAGTTAAGGCCCACTCAATGGGACAGAACTCATGTGTAGTACTGTAAACATAGCCAAATTCACATGGCTAGAGAAGTTATAGGTCCTAGAGAAAAGCTTATTTTTGACATATCCCTACACCACTGTAATTTCTTTTCTTTTCTTTTTTTTTTTCGAGACAGGGTCTCCCTGTAGTCCCAGCTGTCCTGGAACTCACTCTGTAGACCAGGCTGGCCTTGAACTCACAAAGATCCGCCTGCCTCTGCCTCCCAAGTGCTAGGATTAAAGGTGTGCGCCACCATGCCCGGCACCACTGTAATTTCTTACTTTATTACAAATATGCATCTTCATAATTACAGACAAGTGAACCTTCTGCCCCTCATCAAAGAAACTTCTTTTTACAACTGATGGAAACTATTACAGGGTTCTAGAACTGATCAAATGTAGAGCGTGTCTGTGAGTTGCTTAAAACACATTCAGTGCAACCTCTACACATAGATGAATCTCTCAACTCTCAACAGAGAAGTTTCCTTATACATCAGATGGTGATTAATAGGGAAACCTATAAGAAAAAGAGGCTCGAGAGTGCTTATCCCTGAAACGGCCACTTCAGGGATCATTGAGAAAGAGGAGACAAAAGATTCTAAGAAACGGGGTGTGAATGAGCACAAGAAAACAGTCTTCCTGTCAGCTGGTCAGATACTCATATGAACTCATAGCAATGGTGGCAGCAAGGAACTCAAATCAGAAAATCCCAGCATCGACATGGAGAAGAGGGCAAGAAATCCTCAACCTAATTTAAGGAACTTCTGGCAAGAGATGGCTGCTAGGAAGGAGAGACAGTCTCATACAAGGATGGGACTCTTGGTGGGCCCAGTGGATGGACCTACACTGATGAACATTTTTGGATACAAATTTGATTCTATAGGCCATATTAGAGAGCACATTAAATTGGATAGGGGTTCAGTATAAGGAGTTATAAATAGGGGAGACTATCTAAATACCATCAAACTATATTGTGTGAAAGTCACAAAAATTAAATAAAAATAAAATTTAAAAAGAGCTAACATTGCAGAAAATTCTTAACAGAATACTCTACAGATAGGAGGAAAAATGATAGCCTCCTCCATGTGAATATGTGAAAGTGTACACTCCATCAAAAAGAACAAGTAAATGAATGGTGGGAGTGAAAATTAGTACAGCTATTATGAAAATCAGTTTGTAGTTTCCTCAAAAAAACTTAAAATAAAACTGCTATGTGACTCAACAATGTATTCACAGGCATATGCCCAAAGGAATGTGAATCTTACCACAGAGGTGCTTGTACATTCATGTTTATTGCTGGAATTTTTTTGTAATAGCACATAAATTTAGCCAACCTAGATGTCCATCAATAGATGAGTGAATGAAGTAACTGTAGTACACAGAGTGGAAGTTTATTGCATCCCTCATTAAAACCAAATAATGAAATCTGTAGGAAAATTAATGGAACTGAAGACCAAAATATCTCAGACAGTAAAAAGATAAATGCATGTTTAATTCCATATGGCTTCCTTATTTTTGAATTTTTATATATGTGTATGCATGTAGGTTATGAAACTAAATTATTCACTAATTATTTATTAATACAGTAAAAATCCTAGTATAAGTGGATATGTTTCTGGATCAATAGAGCTTACCAAAATTCAACAATAAAAGCATTGAAAACCAAAATAGATCAAGTGTTAATAAATTTGAGTCAGAAATAAAACATTTCCCATCAAAGAAAAGCATAGGACCTGAACGCTTCACTGCTGAATTTTAACAAACATTTAAAAGAACAACTGACAGAGGTAAAATTGGTATCATCTGAAAGTGCTCCTGGGTGAACTACTCTGAATTCCTTGTATATGTATGTGTCTTGTACTCTAGTACTCTTTGAATATTCTGTGTCTGTGTGTATACTGTACCTCATATTCTTGACTTCTCCACATTGCCCAGGCTTCTTGCATTATAGTCCAAGACAGTCACATTGATAACATAAGTGACTACTTTTTCCATTCACAAGCTAGATTATTTTAAGCTAACTAAAAACTATTATGAAACTAGTATAGTATTACTTTCATTGCATTCTATGGTTAAAAGTAGTAGAGGGCTTAGTCAGATATTTTATTTTATTTATTTATTTTTTTTGCAGATCTTCACAGCAATTTTATTTTATTTTA